>JAOWCC010001751.1:44198987-44479388 GCA_030867875.1 Actinernus sp. WN-2022
GCTATCACTCGGAGTTCAGAATATTTCTAAACATTTACAGTAAATCCGCTATGAATCATCATCGATCCATGGACTCATTAGATCATAAATATTTGTGGCCGCAGAGTAATAGCGATGGAGTGGAGAAGGTTAGGGTAGCATTAGGAGTTAGGGTTAGCGTTAGGGTTAGGTTAGCGTTAGGGTTAGAATTTATAGTGGTGCTCAGGCGGTGGATGGTGGGCGTTCGGGCGACGGGTGACGGATGTAAGAAAAATAATAAAGACATTTTAGCGATTCTGTAGGGATCCTGAAAGTTCTGAAAGGTTCTGTAAGGGTTCTGCTAGGGTTCTGTGGTGGTTCTGTGGAGGTTCTAAAAGGGTTCTGTTGGGGTTCTCATGGTGGTTTCGTTAGAGAGAATAATTTGAATTTTGAAATTTTGAACTTTTTTACTCATTCATTATTCATTGCGCCCTATTATTCCTCATTAATTATCAATTAAATATTTGCTCCCTGCTCCCTATTTGCTCCCCTTTTTGGGGGATTATTACCGCATATAATAATACTGTTCTTGCATGTCGTTGCTTGAAAATTGGTCGTTGGTGCGGCTAGAAAAATGTGTTGTAGATGCTGCAAAAAGAGAACGGCTAGCGATGATCGGCATGAAGAGGCTGCGCGGCCTCTACATCGCTAGTCGTCCTCTTCTTGAATTTGGCTATTCAGAGGCGTCTTCCTCGTGTTTCTGGCAGACAAATGATCAACAACGTGTCAGAAGAAAGAGGACGTTGTAATCACTATTCCTAAGTAGTTTCCTATCGAGAGATGTTCTTGTGAACGCGTTCCTGTAGAATGTATTGAATGAAGAATATCAGCGTTCACCTGATACCAGCGACAGTGAGTTTCACGAGTCCAGTGCTCCTGAACTCGAAGGAAAGCAAACCAGCGAGGTGTCAGCAAACGGGATCTCTCGAGATCTATGCAGAGCTCCAATTTCTGCAATTTGCTGAATGCCTCGCCGTCAGTTTTAAAGTTCACAATTTTGCCATTTTCATTATCAAACAGCTGAAAGAGAAAACGGGTTTATGTACTTGTTTAAAACACGAACAGCAGTGTTTTATCAAGTTTAAAAAATTCGAGGGCGAAGCCCGAGAATTTTTATACTTGATAAAACACGTGCTGTGAGTGTTTTAAACGGCTTCAAAAACGCTTTAAGAATGCAATGAAAGAAAGACGCACATCTCAAGGGAATGGTTACTTAATGAACCATTGAACCTTTGTATTCACAACGCCATGCAAAATATTCGAGTAATCACCGCCTGCAATTACAAACATCTCAAGGGAATGACATGAAGAAATTACCATACTATGTTGTTTGAAGCGCCGTTTCGCAATGCAAGAGGAAATCTGCACTTGAAGGATTTGGTGTCGTGGTTTACCTCGATAAAGTTCAAGACTTGAAAGCGATGTGACTGACATGACGGCAGACTCTAAATTTTTGACTCCGGCACAAAATATGTAAGTTTAATGCACGTTTTTATATATTACGGCTTTGAGTTTGGTTTAATAATTGGAACTAAACAGTGGCTCGGTAAACAAGTAATGGTAGTTGGATAACTTCATTTTAAAAATATCATCTGTGTATCTCGGAAGTCTGCTGATATTAGTAAATTTAGTGCAAAATTTATTATCTAGGTACCTTATGTTCCGTGTACTTTTTGCTATCTTTGGGTCTTTATCAGTGAATTCTTAATTAGGATGAAACTTTATATAATATTTCATGTTCATTAATATTCTTTATATAAAACGTTCATCCTAATTAGCAATTCAGTGAGAAAGCTGAAACATCAATAGAAATTCCATTGTCTCAATCATTAACCCCGTTTCCCTCTGGGACAGAATTCAAATCCCTCCGCGGGCCTTTTAGAATGATGAGATTTTATCAGGTATAAAGGAGCATGCACGTGACTGATTTGCTTCATCTGATTGGACAAAATGCTCATTAATTATTCATGAGTTTTTGAAAAAGTTATCATATATACTATTTAATAAATGACCAGAAAGAAGAAGAGATAACTAGTGAGGATGAGGGAAATGTCCTGCGAGGAAGGGTGGGGAGCAGATGAAGAAGAAATTGTTCTCCATGACGAAATTCCACGTTATCTACTAGTGGCGGGAATGAGGAAGAATACACGGAAGGGAATAAAGATGAAAACTTGGAACAGTTAATAGAGTGATGAAGATGACGAATTCGAGGAAGACTATAGGAGAACAATACAATACAATAATATAATAAACTTTATTTAACGAGGGAACTACGTATTAACCATTAAAAAATATATAATACACGGCCTTCAAAAAATAAAAATAAATAACAATAGTATAGGAACCACTAAATTAATACAATAAGTATGCTAAACAAGTTATACAAGAAGTGCTAACATAACTTGAAGTTAAGTAAATTATAGGTATAAATAATTAGATATGTGAGATAACTGTAGACGCTACGTTAGGTCGGAAGTCCATAGCCATTATGGACTTCTGGTTAGGTTATCAATCGATAACTAATGATAATATAATAATAATAATAATAATTCCTAACGATGATCATAGAAATGATACAATAATTAATTAAGTAATTAATGTTTGCTATGTAGCGAATAGTTTAAAGACACAAAACTAGGCTATCTGATGTATTTTTGCCCAACTAGATTAAATTTTTGCGTAATTACTCGCGCAAATGAAGTTCAGGGGGGGTTTAAGGCGGTTTTTCTCGCTTTTTGCTTGGCCGAGCGGGGGCCTGGGTAAGTGGTTAACGTTAATTCTGTGTTTCGGTGTTGAACTTGAAAACTTAGAAACCATTCAGTTTTGTCATGAATAACATTCCCAACACATAATTGGTATACCATTTCCAGGGGGGTGGGGTAGGGAATAATTGTAATTTATAGCTTATGTTTCGTATGTAGCAAATAGTTAAAGGATTCAAAACTAGCCTATCGTATGTAATGTCGACCACCTAGCTGAAATCTTTGCGTTATTACTCGCGCAAATGAAGTTCAAGGGGGGGGGGGGGGGGGGGGAGGTTAAGTCGTTTTGAATTTTTCTTTTTGCTATCATTTCACCCCCAGAACTTTATGTCAACCACATTACGAGGAACCCCTGCAGTTTTCTATGGGGTAACATTTTGGTGATGTTGCTTTAAAAATCCATCGCCCTTTCCGTTTTGGCCGCAAAGCATGCTGGCACAGTTTCATTTGCTATTTCCGAGTCCAGAAACTGGATTAAATAAAGTCGCAGCGTTAAAATCATAGTTTTGGCACTAAGCACGACGAACACAACATATTGGTTGCAGATTTGGGGTAAGAAATGCAAACCTCGTAAAACTGAGGGGGGGAGGTGGTGGAAAATCCTATGCCTTTCCTGTTAATAATGGAACCCTCCCCATTAGAAGTGACTAGAATGAAGTTGCAGCTTAAAAATCATAGTTTTGGTAGTAAACACGACGAACACAACATAGTGGTTGCAAATTTGGGGTAAGAAATGCGAACCTCGCAAAACTGAGGGGGGAGGGGTGGAAAATCCTATCAGTGCCTTTCCTGTTAATAATGGAACCCTCCCCCATTTAGAAGTGGCTAGAATGAGGTTGCAGCTTAAAACCACAATGGATTAAGTGATGTGGCAGAATTAAAAGCATGGTTTCTGTACTCGACGCGACAACTGCCATGCGGCATGAACTGCGGAAGGTGGTCGGTTCGCGAGCTTGTGATGACATTCGATGCACTTGGATGGAAAATAACAATCATTTCAAGTAGAAACTTTTTTCGCTGAAGTTTAGGCCACTTATTTCCACGAGAAGTGGTCCAAAATTCCAGTTGAGCCTTAGTGGGTGGAAAATAACTAAACACCTATGATCACTACCATGCAAGTTGCATGGTACTACCCAAAACGCGCTACGACGTAGCTAGCGTCAAACGCGCATGTTGGATTATCGTTAGCGGTATCCACTAGTATTATTAATAATAATAATAATAATAATAATAATGGTTTAATAACAGTGTATCCACAAAGTGGCTCTTCACCGTCCTTTTAACTATTTACAAAAACATGCATAACTAACTAAGGTTTAAACTTGCTAACTAATAAGATGCTCTATGACGAATAGCATTAAATAAGATCAATATGTATAATGTGTAAAAAAGATGAAAATGGTATTTTATATGCAAAAATCATGTTAATTCGTTTGGATGCTCCTCTGGGCAGGCTCTGTTTTTTGGTACCGAGTTTAGTCATCCTACAAAAGTTAGCAAAATTAGTACATTCCCTTGCATGAGACGGCAGACTGTTAAAAAGTGTTGAAGCAGAGTCCTGAACTGTTCCTTGTACTATAGGTACTGTAAGTATGTAGTAGTGCTGGAGCGGAGATTACGAGTGTTTTTAACGATACTGATTTGGAGATACGATGACCACTGTGGGCTGTACATAGCCTTAAATACTAATTTAAGAACATGTATATATAATCTTATAATAATGTAATAATACTAATTTAAGAAGATGCATATATAATATTATAATAATATGATAATATGATATCAATATATAATAATAAGTTATCTAGAGATACACTTACAATTCACCAAAAACCTACAGTTATTGCAAAAAAAGGTCTTCCAGATGATCAATGGAGTTCAGTTTCTGAAGAAAGTATTTATGAAGTCTAAGTTTCATGGCAATTAAGGTAGGTGCTGAAGATGTAGCGAGCTGCTTATATTCGAAGTCTAGCGCGTTAAAAAGAGTAGAGGCATTGAAGAAAAAAGTTTACCATACCATATTCAGTGGTTGCATGGGTATCGCATTTACAGGCTCTAGTGCGCGCAGGTTGCCGAGTGGCAGAAAAGATAAAGCAGGGTGGAGCATTAGGATTAATTATTAGTATATTACACAGCAAGAGAAGCTTCCTTATCTTTATGAGGTCAAATACTGGAACCCACTGAGCTTGGAGAAAAGGAGAACAGAAGGAGTAGAAAAGTTAGCGTTTAAGACAATGCGAGTTGCGCGCTTTTGAAGGCGAAGAATTCTAAGTAAAAGAGTTTGGGAACAATTACCCCAGACAACAGAGCAGTAAATAATGTTAGCATGAATGCAAGAGTTATAGAACAGAAGAGTACAGTCCTGGGTTAGAAAAGGTTTAATCCTGCGTAGTAGGGCTAGCCTACTATTGACAACGGAGCAGATGCTGTCAATGTGAATGGCCCAAGTAAGAAGCGAAGGCGTCTTGAGAAACTCCTGAATATGTACTGCGTGCGGGAAAAAAAACTTTTACAAATTTACGGGACTTGAAACAACCATACAGACTGGTCAAAGTCAGGATCCGGCTAAACCACAGATGGAATTGGAGTTAGCGTACGTGTTAGTTTTTGTGGAGGGAGGAAAACCGGAAGACCCGGAGAAAAACCCTCGGAGGAAGGACGACTGGAGATACCAACAAACTCAACTCACATATGGCGCTGCGATCAGGAATCGGGCCACAGAGGTCAGTGTCCCCGTGGTGGCGCTTGTTGCCATTCAATGGCCAGTAGAACGCAGTGTATGGGGTAAAATACATAACGACCATTAGCTACATGTCGTATGAGAACGAAGGGTCACGTGTCTATAAGCAGCTCTGGACTGATAAAGACAACAGAATAGGAATGTCACAAGACTGTTATGAGAAAGTCGAAAGTGACGAAAATGGTGACATTGCTGACTAGGAGAAGGAGGAGGAAGAAGAAGAGGAGGTCTGGAGAGCCAGGATGGAAAAGGCAGTGAAGAAGCTGAAGGAAAAGAACAAGATGAGAAGACAGACAAGGAAGGGCTGCGTAAAGGCGCAGAAAATGAAGAAGCAACCAAGAAGGAAGAAACCTAAGATGACGAAGAAAAAGATGTGCTGATATCTAGAATAGA
Source organism: Actinernus sp. WN-2022 (assembly GCA_030867875.1). Lineage (NCBI taxonomy): Eukaryota > Metazoa > Cnidaria > Anthozoa > Actiniaria > Actinernidae > Actinernus > Actinernus sp. WN-2022. The sequence continues at coordinate 44,204,901 of JAOWCC010001751.1, forward strand.
AAAACGGAAACACAGCCTTGAGAAGCTTGTTGTCATCAATGGCCAGTGGGACGTCGTGGTTGACGGTGTAAAGGACATAATGCATTTGCTTCATGTGGGATGAGAACGAAGCTTCATGTGTCTACAAACAGCTCAGTGGAATTAGGTTTTGTGGCAAACCAGATGTCATCACATTCCACACGAGAAAAAAGGAAGAACATCCAAAGCGTGGAGAAGATAACTCTAATGACGTCGTGGCATGAAAGAGAAATCATGATTCTCAAATTAATAACTTAATGGCCTCTAAGTCATGTCTAAATCTTCCTACTACTTACCAAAAATTCGTACAAATTATGGCAAGTTTAACATCTTGAACGTAACACTATTGATGAATCACTCAAAACTCTAAGAAAATGCTCATTTAACTTACTGTTTTATTACTGGTACTCTGCTTACGTTACATTTGAAATGTAGGTGTAAGTTGCGATCGTAGTTATTTTGTAGTTCTTATCTCTTCCTTACCTGACCACAATATTTTTACTTTTCAGCTTCCATGGCGACCTGTCTAAAAGGTAAAAAGGTAAAGATATTCATTTATATAGCGCAAATACTTTATAAATATATTCAAATGCACTTCACAAGGTTATTTTTGTGATACGGACTGCTATTGTGGCGCAATGTGCTGCCGTGCAGTTTACAATCATGAGAGTGACTAGCCTAAAGTTTATTATAGGTGGCCTGTACTCATTCATTTTGTTACTATGGTCATTTATTTTATTCTCACGTGTAACTCACTGTAAGAAATGCAATAAATATTGTTGTTGTTGTTGTATATCACTATTCTAAAATGAATTAGCATGATTTCCGTGAACTGATGAAAACCAGAGCGAGGGCAGCGGCCCTAAGGGAACTTTAGCCTATCGTGACATACTATTTAGTTGTGGGTAATTTACTAGCACTCTGTTCCGGCTTTGGAAAAGTCAATTGAGCAAATTGATGAAATGGCTCTTCTTTATTTTTCATGCGTAAGTCTAAAATTAACTCGAAAAGTGCGGGAAGGTTATATACAAGGAGGATTGGAAGGCCTTCCCATGAACACTTGCGCTTGAAAATTTGTCAAGAAGGCAAGAACTTGGAGTTTCCCGCGAGTTTTGTCATTTCCAACTAAATTTCTCCCTGAAGTTTTTTAACTCTAGAAACTAGAGATGGATTCAACAAAGTCAGAAATATACTTTCTAACTTTACTACTCGCTAAACATCTTCAATTTTTGAACTTTTCATACAATCTGAGCATATTTATCGGACACTTTTCTCGAGAGGTTGTTTGGGAGAAATTTGCATGAGCAGTGACATAAATAAATTAAGTGTCTAATTTGTGCAAAGGGCTCCAAAGGGCTCCAGGTTTAAGAGGTTTACAAAGCCGTTGAAAATGCGTATTGTTTACGGTGTTTCGATACCATTCACAAAATGTCGCGCTCACTGGATATACAGTACTCACACCGATCTTTCGTGAAGCATTTCGCGAAAAGTACGAGTGGTGTTTATTGTTAATTATAGCAAAAAAAACACCAGAAAATTCTTTGTTAATCATTTTACTTAAAAACAATTATGATTACCTGGAAAGATAAAGAGCAGAAAGAAGTAAACTTTGGTTAATTCAGTCGCGCGCTCGTATAAAAGCAGCTTTGAGCGCGCGCTCATTGCTCGAAAATGGCGTGATCAGATTGCGTCAGCAGCGCGCGCGAACCTCTAAAATTGAAAACTTTTCACTCAAATCACAGGTAATTCTCTGCATATTTTCCCAATTTTCGTAGGCTTTCATTGTAAAATAATGGCCAGAAAAACGGGGAAGTCAAAGCTAGCCTAAACATACGTCAAAATCCCAGGAACAACTTTGCTTTTGAGATGCTTTGTTAATTTTTTTTTTTTTTTTTGTATTTTGTTTATTTTTCTCATTTTTTACACATAATATACACGTACATACTTATAAAAGGAAACTGAAAAAATTACAGCATAGAATTTTTTTTTTGTAAAAAAACAGGTGGTTACATGTAAACAGTTTAATAAAAATGAAAAAAAAGGCTTTTTGGTGACGAGTGGTTTATCAATCGAAGAGATATCCATTTACACTGATACAAGGAGGGGCATTAGGGCCCCCATTTTTCATAATGATAAGTTAAATTGTTTTTTTCTCTCGCTATATAAAGCTCTATCTGATATGTTCTTTTCATTCTGGATAATAGACCACTTATTGATAAAGGAACATTTTTAAGTTTACCAAGGTATAACAGATATTTGCTTTATCATACTACATAATTTACCAGTATCTCGTTTTCCTCTAGGTTGGTAATTCCAAATAATATTTATTTAATGCCGAGCGTCAAATTTATGTTCATTTTTTCTCTCAGCATACATTGAATATCTTCCCAAAACCGTTTCACCTCAGGGCAATAAAATATAAAATGTACAAGCGATTCCGTTTCCAATTCACATCGATAACAATTTTGAATTTGCAAAGCATATCATTTGTATATAAGATCCTATTGAGAATTTTGTATTGGAATTCTCTTAGCTTACTGTCTAGAGTTGTTCTAAAGGGAAGAATGTATATTTGGTCCCATTTAAGTTTGGAGCTGTCAGAATTAAAAATACTTTCATACTTTTTTGAAGCTAGCTTAAACAAAGCTAGCCAAAGCTAGCCTAAACATACGTCAAAATCACAGGAAAAACTTTGCTTTTGAGATTTGTGCTGCTGAGGTCCGATCTCCACGAAATTCAACGCAGAATAAATTGATCACGTGACCGGGAAAATTGATAATATAGTTGCTACGCAAAGTATTGTGGGAAGGCCTTCCAATCCCTCGCACAAAACGTAGTCCGGGCTACCTGTGGTATTATATTTCGTGGATCGTAACATAAGTGAACAACTTATTCCAAAATGGCGGACGACTGTGTGAATGGAAATGAGCTCTTGTTAATTTTGGCTTCTTGTATAAAAGAAAGCGACAGTACGAGGTGGAACTGGTGTCAAATAACAGATATAATGAAAAGACTCAAATTGTGGGCCAAGAAACGTGAAAGAAGGTAACCATGTTTAATATGAACCGCGGCGCATTTAATGTTACGGATATAAAAAGAATGCCTTTTTTTTAATGGTTGGGGGCGCATTCTTCACGTGTACTATGCGCCCCCGCCCCCCCAATGTTTATTGAAATATACTTTGTCTCATCTTCGTCTTATGTGGACCGTTCACTCCAACCCCCGGAGTTCTAAAATTTGGAGAATGTTGGTTGAGTACGGATTTCCGAATTTTTCCGAAGATACCTCGATTGTGTTCCGAAGACTTTCCGAAAGCTCTCGGAAAAATTTGTTTCAAGCTTTTTGGTAGAAAGATTATTTAAAGAATCCATAAAATGGCTAAAAACCGGGAGATTCGAGGCTCTATCCGGGAGATGAGGTCCAAAATCTGGAGTCTGCCGCATAAACCGGGAGAGTTGGCAGGTATGCGTTCATGTCCTTAAATGACATTGTCAAGAATGCGCCCGCCACCATTCAAATCAAATGAAGAAGGGGGGGGGGGGGGGGCAATATCCGAATCTCTGTTAATTAAGGGAAGAGGTCAATGCCTTAAACTAGTGACTAATTAAAGTAAGTCAACCTATTATCAGCCAGTTTTCTTTGATCACTTCCAGTCATATAATGTAACATGTACATGTATATGTATCTTTAGTTAATGGTTCAGTCCTTTTAATCTTAATTTATTTAAATTAAAACAGTATGAACATGGTACATCAGTTACCACTCATATGAAATCCACACTGTTGTAATGTGTTCAAATACTTATCTTTTTTTAGAACAGAAATATCCATTGCTAATATAGAGCATACAAAAGAAGTGGTTATTGCATCTCAGGAGATTTTGATGGCACAACCAGTACCAGAGAACGAAACACTAATATCTTGTCTGAAGGCATTGACTGAGGCTTTCAGATTTTTGAGGAATTGCACTGCTGAAGTACCTGAAAACCAACAGTCTGTTGTGTAAGTACAGGTGAAAGATCACTTAAAGGAACAGTGCCACGATAATGCGCACGCGTAACACGTGATTGTTAATAATGGAAAGACAATGGAAAATCACACTGTTAATGTCACGTCACGTCAAAACTCAACTGATCTGGAACGACCTTTGGAATTTTCGCTAGCACGAAATCTAGAGTTAATAGTTTTGTAATTTGCATCAGTTGAGAAGTTCAGGATTTAGAATCGTATGAACTTCCCACTGGACCATGAGATAGTGCTTCGAAGATCTACATGTATGGTATTGGGGATAATAGTTTAGGAATCCACTCGGCAATACCGACTCAAAACAAACAACAACTTCTGTGTGAATTATAATATTCCATAATTCTACTGCAGTTTCGCAAAGTGAAAGCAAAACTATGGGGAAACTAACGTTCTGACTTCATAGCTTTGGGGCTTTGTGATTTTAGGATGAGTTGTTGTACAACTATAAGAGCGCTTCCACTACAACATCGGGGAATAAAAGAGTTCGAGATTGCTAAATAACGAAGCCTTGAACTGTACCGAGCGAAGGCCGTGTTGACACTGCAATAAATACACACGAATCATAGTACATTCAGCGACTTACAAGCAGAGTAAATGTCTCCCCTACATTCTCACTGTCTCCAAGTTTCCTAGGCCGTTCATTGTCTCCCTCTCAAATGCTTTGGATGAAACTACCAGGAGACGGAAGCTTTCTTCTGTAGCCATTAATTCCACCGCTCGACGAACCGTCCAATTTTTTTAGGGCACTGAATTCAGAGTCAAAAGTACTCGCAAAAATTTAAGAGATGAACGAAATACCATCCTAAATCCTAGGATATAGAACTAAATTACTATTCTAAATAGGTATAAGGACTCAAATGAAACTTAGGCAAAGCCAATGGAAGAGGATTTCTTTCGCGTATCAAATCTCTCCCCATCTTTTGATTTCTGGACAACCCAACCAAAATTCAAACATTCGCGCATGCGCACTAAGCATGGCACTGTTCCTTTAATTTTTAGAAGTGAAAATTTAAATTTAAATTTTGAGGTGAATTAATATCACTTCCGACCTTGTTGCAATCTTTTCAAACAGTACTGTATAGGATACCAAATATGGTGATATGCAAATTTAGGATACCAAATATGGTAATATGAACATTAAATTATAATACTGCTTTAATATTCCAACTTCATGCACAGTTCCATACAAAACATACAAAATCCAAGCATGACTATTAAATGACTGTGCTTATTGGTCAGTTGGAATATTGAAAGTGTTTGAGACTTTATAAATATTTCTGTTTTATTGACAAATACATGTTCAGGCACTTGCTCAACTGTATGGTGATCTCAAAATGTTTTCATACTATACAGTACAATTTAGCCTAATTAGCCTCAATGATGCAGTATGAAAACATTTTGAATTCCTTCTACGCTGTCAGCAAGTGCCTGTATTTGTCAATAAAACATATGTACATACCAGTCTCTAACCCGAATGGGCTATAAGTCATTAGTATAAACCAACTAATGGACTATTACAAATCCTGAATTCTGATTGGCTACCCTACTATAGGTCTATTTATGGTAGAGAAAAACCGCACACATTTTCACGAAATAATAACATGTTTTCAACTTCTATTATTTTCTTTCTATTATTTTCTACTGTCCGACTAGTTAGTTTATTCTAAAACAATTAGACCTCTCGCCCTCATGGGCTACGAGTTAATAATTATTAAATAGCCCATTCGGGCTGCGGGTCTAATTGTTAAATAGCCACATATTGTACAATACCAAATATATATACATCGTGTGACAATCTTGTAATAATTATTGTCATGTTCAGTTTTCATGTTCAATTTTGAGCTTTACACTACTTTAATTCATATTTACTGGTCTCTTTTTCCCCATATATAAAGTGATGTTGGTGTTGTTGACCAAATGCTACTTGTTATGAGTACTTTAATCAAGCCCCAATATCAGGAGCTGAATGAAGAAAGTGAGTGCATAACTATGGTGATATGCAATTAACCCTCTCAAATTCATACAAAAATAATGTGAATTAATTATGTAGTACGTTCTATTCAATTTTGTCAGAGTATGATGTTGTCACACTATACTGCATTTCCCCTGTATTTATAGTTACTGTCTTGTTAATATAGGGCATAATTTTCCATTTCAAAAAGAACTGAAGTTATAGTATGTATTTAGTAACAATGAAAACAGATATTGAAACCTGGGACTTCTTATACAGCCCCTTGTTATCTATAGTCAATGCCTAGCCAAAATTATAATTTAGGAGAGTCCTGTAATACAGACACCTTGTTTATAGAGCAGATTTTGTATGAGTGAGACAAACTACGGCATGTCCACAGCCTACAGTAACTGTAACTATACTGTAATGGTGCTGTACCGTATCTCTAATTTGATTGGATCAGCAGGACGAAAACAATAGGAAAACCATTTCAATGTCATGGCATGCTGTACAATAACCGTGCCATAGTCAGTGCCATAGTTTGTCCCACTAATACAAAATCTGCTCTATTACAAAAGCTTTGATTGTTACAATTACTGTACTGTATGTCTGGTGAAGGTTACCAAAGGTTGTCACTTCCCTATTATTATTAGTACTGTATGTTATGATATGATCAGCTACATGTACAAATGTATCTGTCACAGGTACATCATTTAGTGGTGTAGTGAGCATGCAGGCAGGCAAGGCAAACTATTCTAAAGTTTTTACACTGCTTGAAAGTGCTCTCAAAATGCAGGAAATACCATTTTTGATAACCCTACATTATTTTTTGTACATGGAGATTTTCAAAAATGTCTGGGGGACAACCCCCCTATGTCCTTAATTTTAACAGTGCTCACAAGTCTTGCCTTGACTGAATTTTCTTTGCTTCTGATGGGGTCTGTTCTAACAGAAGTTCACTGCTGTCTGTAGTTAAAGCAGACCCAAAGTTATTCAGAAAGTGAAAGCAGATGGAAAACTGGTACATGTACATGTATATACAATGTACGTATTAATAGTAAGTGTCAATACATTGAATATATATTTTGATGGCATTTCAGGTGCTCAGTTTGTTAGTGATGCAGTTAAGAGTGGGCTACAGCTACTGGGAAACATTGTTGTTGGAAATAAATATACACAGGAGAATGTGTGGAGTACATGCTTCCCCTCATTTTTCTTGTGAGTCTGCATTTGTGTACCGGTACATGTTTACAATAATTATGTTTGTACTTTTTTAAATTAATTCATAAATTATGGAATAAAAATCTGATTTAAATGATCACGACTCAAATGAGTGTTACATGTACATGTACTTCAGGGCTTGATTTTGATTTTAAAATATGGGGGAGCATGTCTCCCCTGTTTACAAAAAGTTGGGAGATTCTTTGGGAATATCGGGGGAGATAAAAAAACAGGTGCAAATTCTCGCAAATTTGTGCTGAAGCACAAGCCTTGTACTGCATTCTGTAAATAAATGTTGTTTTTTATATGCATAGGTGTGTTTTAGCATCATCAAATTACCAAGCTCAAGACTGCCTGTGTATGGTGATTTTTAATTGCCTGTCTTATGTTAATAGGTATGACCCTATGACCATTGAGTGAAACATTAATAATTTATTTCCATTATGTATAATTTAATATACATGTAGTTTTACATTGTAACAACAATACTGCATTTCCATGTATGATGTGATCCAGGGAATATAATTTTATAAAGGTTGACTGCCCACTGAGACTAATTCCACTTTACAGAGACTTAACAGAGCTAATATGTCAGCTACATTTTCTATATTTTTAGCATCACTTTGAAAAGCTCAAAATCATATCATAATTGAAGGGCTGTGTATGTGCCACAAGGTACCAAGTGCCCTTCTCATGATATTTCCCCCCAAATAATTTCGATTAAAAATACCAAAAGTGTGTACACAGTAGCTAAAGAAAAATTTCCTGAAAAGGGCACTAATTAATGGTCCCTTGTGACATGTACACACCTCTTCAATTCAAATTAATAGAAACTTAAAATAATGGTGTACATGTATGTTGCAGGTCAAAATAATTTTCAGGTCAAATTTTTTTCAACCTACAGTAGGTTGAATTTTTGAAACTAGGTTAATTTTTCAAGATTTAAAAAAGGGATTTTTCAATTTTTTGGGATTCATAAAAAAAGGGGTTTAGTTTTTATGGGGAGAATTTAAAAAGAAAACAAAATTCCTCCCACCCCTCCCCTGCCAAAAAAATTGACCACTCTCCCCTCACTTTCTACTCACCGTTCCCCCTCCCTAACCCCTTTTCCCTTCCCTAGTCTCCCACAACCAACTTTATATTTCACTCATTAATGACACATTACTACTCAGGAGTGGATCCAGGGGTGGTGAAGGGGGTGGCTAGCCACCCCCCATTTGGAATGGCAAAAATATTTCTGTAAAGCTGGAGTGATAAAATACAGCTAGTGAGCACATTTTCTTGGATTGTTTCCATTATTTGTTTATTCTATATTTGACACCCGAGGAGGATGAAGGCCTCATCATTGTTTTAACATTCTTAATCATCGTGAACTGTAGAACATTTGAGAAAACAAAAACAGCAAACTTTGTTCAGATACAAATGAAAAACAAGGGTGCCGAATACTTAACACTGTAGGCTAACAATGTTGGTCCCAGGACTAGGAGTATCGTGAAGTTCCATCTATCGTTAGTTCTCATCTTAAATCGCACAATGGGAATAATCTTGTGTTATAATTTATTATTGCGGTTTAATAGTATTACTGGAAAGCTAGTCGTAAAACATGATAGAGGGAAAACAATAATATTCATATAATTTTTATTTAGAGGGTAGCAGCCACCCTCCCTTTTAAAATCCTGGATCTGCCCCTGCTACTTACTTTTATTTCACTGTTTCGTTCGCCGGTAGTGGGACTCGAACCTGAAACCCTTTGCTTGGAAGACCAGAGCTTTACCAACTGCGGCACTGAGACTTGCGTTGGAGATCCAGTCACGTTTTCAGAATAATATACCTTTTCTTATGGAAATTAGTTACTAGTCCCCTCTCTGCCACTTGCGCATGCACACTACTAACAAAGTCAGACTTTGAAATATCGCTGAGTTGCATGATTAGAACTAGAAGCAGTAAACTGTGAACCAAACAGACTTTTATAGAGTTTTAACCGAACTAAAAGGAAACTAGATAATAAGATTTCGCCTGTCACTTTTTATTTAGAAGAAAATTTCTATGGAAGAGTGAAGCAATATGTGTAAAAAGCGATGAAAGAGAATCTGACTTGACAAGAAAATTATGGAAGTAACCAGCCTCTAACCTTAACCTGATATGCACAAAGCCAAAGGAATGGTTTTCAAAACTCAAGTACTGTTTACGGTTCCTTTGAACATAATCCAGTTAGATTGGCATGCGTAAAATGTGCTAAAATATAAACCTGGCCAAATTGGTTTTGTTCACGTGGTAATGTGAGCTGTCAAAAGCGACTTTCCCATGCCCGTTGGAAGAACAGCAAATACATCTTTCTTCAGTATGAATCGTATGAATGACAGGATTTCGATTTCGGCGAACCAAGAACGTAAAGTTTCCGCCAAAGTGAGAGCGATTTTCAAGAAGCAACAAATTGAAAGCCATTTCTATTAAAACAGACTACTAATCTACCAAAATAGACAACAACGGCTCACGTTACTGAGCTTGACAAACCGGGTTTTAGCCAATCAGCATGCCAGGGTCAAGATCTGACTTTGATGATATAACGGGCCGATATAACGCATTCTCTAATAAACGCTTGATTGGATTAGAAAAAAACAATCACTTACAACGGGCGGCCAGAGGTTAAAGCTGCGTTGTAATACATGTATTGTGAGCTACGTTGTTGATATTGTGAGCTAGGAGAAGCGGATTTCCAACCTCTGATCCAGGGTAAGGCAGGTAAACTGTCAGTGTCAGTTTTGTTGCATTGTGCCAGTCATGTACAACAAAAAACAATTACATGCAAGCATACATGTAGTAAAACCAGTTCACCAGCAAGCACTGTTGTCCTTAACATTGATAAAAGTGGATCTTACAGATTTTCACCATTGTCTGTATAATTATTTGAACAAAAATATGAGTGAACTGTACACCTACTACACGATTATTTCGAAACTTTTATTTTTCATTAAGACTTAAGTAGAGTTACAAAAATATTGGGGCAACTGCAGAATACCAGTACCCAAGCACTGTATATTGTTAATAATTATTATAGAATACCCACCATTTGGATCGTTAATAATAATTTTATTCATTTTCTTAAATTTTCATACAAACCTTCTAAAAACGTAACCCACCAATTTAAACAAAACATTTTCGACCAAAAATCATTCATACATACATGTACATGTAGAACTACTCTACATACACCTGCACTATTATAATAATGGAGAATTTTACACAGTTTTCAAGTAATCTTTTGAAGTCAGTGGTGGTGTATTCTATAATTATACCTAATTAAACCCTACCCCTACGTTTAAAAACACCCTAACCGTCCACAATGGGTGCTTACTAATTTAGGGTGTTTAGAGCTAAGTCACTAATTTAGGGTGTTTAGAGCTAAGTCACTAACACAGACTATAATCCTCCTTTAATAATCATGTGAACTAATCTAAATCCTACCCCTACATTTATAAAAACCTTAACCGTCCACAACGGGTGCTCACTAATTTGGGTGATTAGAACTAGTCACTAATTTAGGGTGTTAGTTTACTAGGGTGCTTAGAGCTAGTCACTAATTTAAGGTGATTAGAGCTAGTCACTAATTTAGGGTGTTAGTTTAGGGTGTTTAGAGCTAGTCACTAATTTAGGGTGTTAGTTTAGGGTGATTAGAGATAGTCACTAATTTAGGGTGTTTATAGTTTAGGATGTTTAGAGCTAGTCACTAATTTAGGGTGTTAGTTTAGGGTGTTTAGAGCTAGTCACTAATTTAGGGTGTTAGTTTAGGGTGTTTAGAGCTGAAGTCACTAATTTAGGGTGTTAGTTTAGGGTGATTAGAGCTAGTCACTAATTTAGGGTGTTAGTTTAGGGTGTTTAGAGCTAGTCACTAATTTAGGGTGTTTAGAGCTACACAATGTAGTCACTCATTTAGGGTTTTTAGAACTTGTGACACAGCGTTTCCTTTTCCTGGACAACACAAAATACAAGAAAACTCATACATAGTTAGCAGAACAACTAGTTTGAAAAAAATGACCTAGGTTAAACAATTTCAACCTAGTTTAAAAAATTCAACCTGAAATAAAATTTACCTGCAACATATTTTTATTAAAAGGTTCTTCATTAGTGAAGTTGAACTACAGAGAAGCTTGTCAGGCCAAAGATATCAATGATGAAAATTATTACAATAATTTATTATGAGAAACTTGAAAACTTAATTTGGTCAAAGTTTCAAGTTTTAAATTTAATCTTGCTTGCATTTTTGGTCTCTTTAAAACTTATTAACACTATACATGTATAACTTACTTTGTGTCCAATAAATATCTTAATTTGTTTAACTGGGCCACAGAGGTGAGAGGCGAAGCGCTTAACCACTGCACCACCCTGGCTCCCCGAACTTTGGAGACCGTTTAAAAAAACTGCTTTTCCGTGTGGATTGGACATGAAAGTGCAAAAATAAAATTGCGTTTTCGGTATTGTTTTAATCAGAAAATTCTAAATTAATAATTGAAGAGCTGTGTACAAATGGGCATGAGTGACTCCTGATCACATTCTAAATTCTCCTTCAAATTCTTTGTTTTCTATTTTAAAGTGAGAATTTAGAATGCAACCAAGAGTCACTTATGCTCTTGTTGCACACATCCCTTCGATTACTTGACTGAAAATCAGAAAAATTCTGGTGATATTAAGCCCCTTTACCTACATCATGTTTGGACTTGTACTGTATGTATTACCATTCTTGTTGAAGTGCGAGCTTAAAAGTTTCAAGTCTCATTTGGAAAATTGCATTTAGCCGACCGTTAATCAAACATGGAGTCTAGTCTGTCTAGTCTGTCTAGTCTGTCTAGTCTGTCTAGTCTGTCTAGTCTCAAACAAAGCTTTTACTGCATAGACTTCATTAAATTTTGATTGATGATGCAATTTTCCAAACAAGACTTGAAACGTTCAGGGTCGCACTTCAATGAAAATGGTAATATTTAAATAAATTATTTAAGACTGAATGTAATAATATTGTTGATCTTAATAAGAAACAATCCAATATCAAAACTAGGCACAATTCTATGGTTCAGATGCTATTTAATTGCTTTCCCCATGTTTTAATTTTCTGTTTTTCATACTGACAACTCATCAACCCTTAAATGATACATTTCTGAAATCAAATCTACTAAAATTGTGTTTTAAAACTACTTTCTTTTTGTGTGAAAACATATTGTGTAATCAGAAGAGTCCAAAACAGCAACTTTCAATTTGAAAAATAATGTTTCCCATGTTGAATTTTCATCACATTTAAAGTTATGAGAGTTTTCACTAGATGCAATTCAAATCTGTTTAAAAAAACTGAGAAAATTATTATTATTATTAAAGTTTTGAGAGATTTTGATGTTTTAGCCAATGAGGTGGATGATTGAAACAATTACCACAATTAGCACTTTTTACATTCTATGCATTAGAAATGCCTATACCTCTTGTGCAGACCATTACTTAAAAGTATTACTGTAAAGTTCAGTTTAGTAAATTCTATGTCCCCCTAGATTAAGAATCCAATTCATGTACATTGTACATCAGATGTGTGGAGATATATAGCAATAGAGTGTAATTATGTGTTTTTACCCATTCTCTTTAGAGCTGAACTTGTGTCATCTCATGAAGGTCATAAAATCCTATCACATATCTTGCATTTGTGTGCAGATCATGATGAATTAGAGTGGGGGTAGGTCACTGGCAGATCATGTTTTTCTGCTTGTTAAGCAAGGATGTAGGTGCTATTCACCCTTTTAATAAGTCTGACTGTAAATATCATCAATGATGCCATCCGAATACTTCTCGTGTATCAGGACTTGCATGCCTGTTTTAAAATGTAGTCACCAGCGTCTCTGTCGTATCTTGCAAAGTCTGAATTATATTTATTGCCATCTTTTATTCAAGAAATCGTGAGTTAATTAAACATTGATTTCACGATTTGTTGCTTTTCCGCGATTGACATCACTATAATTGAATTCCAACCACTTATTAAAAGGGCATATAGATAGGTGCAAGGTAAATATTTAATTCAAGTGCAGTTTGTATGAAATAGGTAATCACATGGATTCAAGTGCAATTCAGGATTTATTTGAACGAGTGAGATTTTCTAAGAGTATCAACATTGCATGAGCATGTAGAGCAAATGCAATTTGTGCTCTTTGAAAAATCTCACAAGTTCAAATTAATCCAGAATTTCAAGAGAAAGCCATATGATTATACTTGTTAATAATATTCATCTGCATATCTTTGTGCTTTTTGTTGTGATGTTACTGTATTCAAAGGATTTCAACTTCTCCTGGCTATAAATGTGGAAATCTCTCTTAGTTTGTTATTATAATAATTCTACATTGTTGCAAACGTTTGAAAACACCACTGCCTCTTAGTCAATCCAGTTCATGAGTTCTCAGGTTGGATATAATTTGTTCACATCTGAGGTATTACATGATGTGGCCCTCAGGTGTTTAGCATAAATACATGTACAACATTACTGCTCTCAGCCAATCAAATTTGAGAACTTGTTGCATGTATATTATTACTAGGTATTGAATTGAATGAATGGGCTTTTAACAAATGATCTTGATTGCCTGAGTTTTGGTGATGAAGGAGATACCCACAGAAGAACTAGCCGTTGGCTTTTATTTGAAATCCTTGAATTTAAATAAATACTACAGTAAGAACATGGAACTACAGTTGATGCTCTCCTCAGCAACCACCCTCATCAGGAAAAGGTGCTCACTTATGGGAGCTGGTTGCTAATATGACAGTGGTCACCACAGGACATCTATACCCTGGTTAAAATCGAAATGAGAAGGTCTTAGGTACAATGTATGCTGTCTCTACTTAAACCACCACTCATGTACCAGAACAATAACACTTCCTAATTAGAGTTATTTCCTTTGGGACATCTTTTAATGTTGCTGTGATTCAAGAGTTGTTGTTAATACCAAAACTGCAAAAGAATAATTATTAATGCCAATAATACACGTGGTACTGTCAACACTTCCAAAGTCATATTTCATCACCATCATTGATTACAGTATAATAAATCCATTGTTGAAAAGTACTGTAGTATGGTAATTAGCTCACTGGTTAGCTCAGTTGTTAGCTCACTCAGTTGGTAGAGCACGGTCTAGAGTGCGGGAGGTCGAATCCCGGCCACGTCCTTGGGCAGGGACATTTATAAGCTGTTGGACTTGTCTCCTTCTACTTCTAATCAGTATTTGATGGGGATGTGAAAAAAACCTGTGAAGCAGTCCAAAATAATTCACTGACGGGATATGTCAGTCATATGTAAAGCGCCATGAAACTGTGGTTGATATGGCGCTATATAAATGTGGCCATTATTATTGGCCATTATTACTCGAAAAAGAGCAGGGGATTGTCACCCGGTACAGCAGCCTGGCCTGATTGCACTAACCACACACTCAACATTGTAAACTGCGTGGCAGCTATCCCATTAGCACTGTAAAGCAGTCCGAAATAATTCACTGACAAGATATGTCAGTAATATGTAAAGCGCCATGAAATGGTGGTGATATGGCACTTTATAAATATGGCCATTATTATTATTATTATGTGTTTGAAAGTTGCAGTCTGAAACTGCATCAGTTCTCTCACCAGGGTGGTCACTTATGAGGGGAAAAAAAACCTCAAAGGTCGTTGCAGTCACTTACGAGAGCAGTTGCTTATGAGAGATTCTAAATACAGGCTGGAGTTGACAGAGAAATTAAACAGGATTTTATACAGGTGATTTCTTATCAGAGAGCATCAACTGTAACTTATCAGAGTGTTTGTTAAATACTAGATTATAATGTCAAAGACTAATATTATTGTATTTTTCCCTGTCATGAAGGTACTTCATTATGGACTCTCTTCTAATGAGTGGCCACATTTCTGATGTTTACAGTGGGATTGAGTTTGACCCAAGTGCAAGGTGATGGAATGCTATAATTTATATACCCTATTAACACAATGCTAATTTGCTGTATGTACAGATGCAGTGATAGCTAATGCCAATTTGGCTCAATAGTTATTATTACACATGGGACGCTATACAAAATTATCTTACAACAACTATAAGGTAT
The DNA here is from genome assembly GCA_030867875.1 of Actinernus sp. WN-2022. Lineage (NCBI taxonomy): Eukaryota > Metazoa > Cnidaria > Anthozoa > Actiniaria > Actinernidae > Actinernus > Actinernus sp. WN-2022. The sequence goes on from JAOWCC010001751.1 coordinate 44,220,221, forward strand.
GCATGTCCCTCATGTCCTAACCTAATTGGTCAGTACACCTGACAAGTGGTTTACCTTCCTTAGGTCCTAGTAACGTGGCCATAGTTAAATGCCTTACATATCCAATGGGGTACTGGGTTTGGGTTATCAATTTCTGTGCAGTTTTAGCGAAATTCCAAGCTATTACAAGGTTTTACTGCACATATGCAAATTTGGACTACTTTAATTTCTTTATGTCATAAAGATTAAAATATTTTGAAAACTTACATCCCACACACTCAGTAACAGAACAATTCGGTTTACCTCGTAAGCCTTGTTGCCCCATATTCATACACAATTTACCAGGATGCACAACAGACTGATTCAAATTAATTGCCTCTTTGTTGTCCCATTTCATATCATATGACAGCTCTCCAGAAGATTCAAGACTTTGTTTTTGAATTCTATAGATATTTATGCATTTCCTCTTAAGATACAGAAAAACTGTACTCAAGGGTAAGTCAGGTGATCTGAAAAATATGTAGCCTGCGAATACAGCTGTCTCGCATTGGGAACCTATTTTTCCACCTCCCTCCCCCCTTCCCCAAGGAATTTCCCCCCTCCCCCACTCCTCTCACTCTCATATCGTGTCCCAATTAAATTTAACTATTTTTTCCTGATTTTATATTCTGACTTTGACTGATCAACTTACCCCCAAATCGTGTCAACAACCCTGACATGTACACATAGACACGTACTCTAGGGCAGGACATGGATTAGAGCGGTTTTTAGTTGAGTGTAGTGAAACCAAACGCAAATTACCCACAGCCAGCCAATGATAGGAGCGAGTGATCACAAGTAACTCATAAATGGCTTCCCTGTGAGCTAATGACAGACCAAAGCAAAACCAAAACCAATTTGTGTTTGGTTTTACTTTGGAATCTGATTGGTTGGTTTACTTTCTCAACCAACAGGAGAGCTTAGTAAACGCAAAACCAAAACACTTCTGACACTCAATTGAAATCTGCTGTATTACATTCTCATAAAGTGATCATTAATTAATCAACCGTTTTTATCCACCTACAGACTTATTCTTCTTGATCTTATTCAAGTCAAGCTCACAGGTATAGCCATAAGTTTGAAAATGTATTTAATGTCACTACAATGGATGTCATAATATTTTACCCTTTGGTAAGGCAATAACCAGGGATATTACATGTTTTATCACTTACTGTAGCCTGTTTGGTTGGGATCTCTACTAAAGTGAGACTGGGAACACAACTGATCATCTGATATATGGGCCGCATCAGGCAAAAAGGGCCCCGACGACACAATATGTAAATGTGTTTTGAAATTGTACCATGTTTTTTATACGTGTGGTGCGATTACAATATGCATCGTGAGCGCCACATTGTGCTACTTACAAGTAGTGTTGATTTCATGAAATTGACCAGAGAAATCGAAGACGAAATTTACGATATTTTTACAGGAGGGTGTGATCACAATTTTAGCAGGTGGAAATGATTCCTTATCATCAGACGATTGTTTCAAGGTGTAACTTGTACTATTATATATTGCTAAAATCATATTATGAGCTACGGGGAGTAGAATGACTGCAGAATTTTTTTTTTTGCCCAAAAAATTATCATCTTGTTCATCTTATTTATTTTTTACTCTTTAATGCCAGCAGGTATAATATTAATGTCATACATCAAAATCATCCCCTTTGACAGGATTCCTAATTTTTGTGGTCATATTTGTAATCGGGCCCTGGCATCAAAATCACATAAATTTCACCCGTGATTTTTGTTGTCAATTTCTTGAAACTGACATTTATTGTTAGGAATGAAATGTAGTGCTGCTCGTCAAGAATACAATTACAATCTTAAACCTGTTATTAGGAACACCGTTGTATGAATTCTTTAACTTGAATGTCGTCTGGGCCCTTTTTTCCTGACGTGGCCCATATGATTACTGCTATAACTCTTTAAGTCCCAAGGGTTATCAACATCTAACATCTATTTAATAAGTAATGTACGTGCTGGATAAGAACTGTAGGGATGAACGGCAAGGAATGCAAAAACATCTTAATTTTCTTAGTATTCTTATTTCTTGTAATTTCATTGGTTGATACTCAATAGAAAATCATCAAAATTATATATTCTCATTCAATCAACCTTACTACAGATTAATTTTGATGAATAACGTACATGGGGTAGTTCTCAAATTTGTGATTGAAAGATCTTTTCTTTTCTCCCTTTTCGATTGGCTGGATTGTGTCTTTTTTAAGTTCCCACATGCAGTAAACAGAGCCCATGTAGTATCAAATGTACTTATTTTCTGCATATGTAGTTTGTACTGTACTCAGACAGCACTAATAAGGCATAGTCATGCAAAATAGTATGTGAGAATATGCTCATTGCCACATCCTTTTTTGTTTTTTTACTACACTTAGCCAGAGCATTACTTAATTCGTGTTTTGATGTGACACCAAATTCTCTTAACAGACGTTGTACACTACAAGAAATGTATAGAGATAAGGACATAAAAGGAGAATTTGGATGTTACTTTTGGGGATGACAGTCTATAGTAAAATGTAATTTTCTGTAGGAATGAGGTTGGAGGATCCAGAAATAACAGAACCCAAACAGAGAAAATCTTCAATAGTATCAAGTTCAGTACCAGTGGAGTCCTTGATATTCTTGAGTGAAGATTTTGAAGCACGTTCCAGTGTTACTATTTATGATAAAGTTTATTCCTCTGCTGACCACATGGTAAGTATAGCTACGGGTATTAGTTATCATGTTTTGTGTAACATGTTGACATGTATCTTCCACAGTGTATTTTTACGTGAAAAACTATTACAACTACATCCCAGGAGAGTATGTAAAGTAAATTCTATATTTGACATCGGTAACCTAACCCTTTCAGTCTAACCGACTGGCTGCTCTTCCAGGAGGCCGAGGGTAAACAACTTTACCCCTTCTCTGACAGAGCTTCCAATTAAGGGCATTCAAAGCTATATTTATATGTATGCAAGGTACTCGGATCAGCGAATAGTCTATTCATTGACTATTCATTGTGGCTATAAAAGTGAACAAGTTGCACCGTAAATATGTTGTCCGGCGGTAAGTGGTCGTTAAGTGGTTGGTAAGTGGTCGGTAAGTGGTCGGTACATGGTTGGCAAGTGTCGGTAAGTGGTCGGTAAAATTGTGTCGGTAAGTGGTTGGTAAGCTGTCGGTAAGGTGTTGACTCGATTGCTACGTGTAGCCGTTTCCTTCACTGTACTCATTTGAACCAAAATACGCTTAATAGCTTCTTAAGTTTCCAACGTTCTGGCAACGTAAACCCCTTCGATACAGTGCGATCTCACAGCAAATTAACAGATAAAAAATTAAAATATCCGTAGCACTCTTTTGTTGGGCCCCTCGTGTTGTGTCAAAAAACAGATAATCAGTCTGAAAGCACATGAATCGTTATCTCATGCTCAAGAATCATTATCTACATGTATGTCCGAAAAGCGGACTTCTTGAATTGAAAACCATGAAGGATTGTTGGATCAATTAAAGTATTAAACTACAAATTTAAAGGTAAAGTTTATCAGATTAAATAAAAACACCAGTGACAGTGTTTAGGGACAGTGTTTAGTAACGCAATCCCACACAACCTTACTTTTGGTTGACCCTTCGATAATTATTTACGGTGCAACTTGTCCACTTTAGCCCAGTACATGCATGCATGCACCTACTGTAAGACTCGCTAGAGTGAAACAGGCACGTCACATGATCTGTTTAATACATTCAGTGTTCTACAGCCATTTGAACCATTTAGAATTAAATTCGCCCATACAAGAACGTGGTCATATCATGGGATATTTATCAAAATAGCTGCTTAATTACAGATCATCTCAGTTGTGTTGTCTTATATAATAATTGTAAGAGCGCACAGGCTCAGGTCTGTGAGTGATCCCTGGCAACGTAACCCAAGGAGACGGCTATATATTTCAGGCCACAGAGAGAGATTACACTCTCACTCTTTCTCAGCGATAAACAGAAGATCAACCAAGTGAACCTAATTTACCTAACAAGGTTAGAAGCAAAAGAAATTGAAGCTTGCCCGTACCTCATTTCACTAAGAAGCCTAGTTTGGCTCTTTGTCCATCGAGTAAGTTGTAAAACTGATAGAGAGCTTAAGCATCAACGACGGCGACGGCAGTGATCACGGGACCTAGAAATATGTTTTCTCCCGAAATGTGATGTTTACTATTTTCTTCGTTCGCCTTTAATTACTTTTCACATTCATATCTTCGAAAAATATGGTAAGCATAGAGTTCCGTTCACGCCGAACGAAAAACGGAATGATTTACTTTATACGTTGGCGTTCTCTTGTAAACGTACAATTTGGGCCCGGGGGGGGGGGGGGGGGGGGGGGGGGGAGGGGGTGGGGTGACTCCCATATAAAAGGGGTAGGGATGCTCGTCGGACATTTTCGCTTTGATCCCTAAGAGGTGCTAAAATGGGCGTGGCTCAAGCTTATTTTGATCCCTAAAAGATAATAAAAATGTAAATTGATAAGAGCTTTTTTGTTCAATTGACACCCGACCCCTAAAAGGTACCGCTTTACATAGAAATGTCTGTGTTTGATGGTGGATACCCTAAGTGGTACCAAACTCCTGATTTTGACCCCCTAAAAGGTACGACGAGCATCCATGTACCCCTCATATAAGGGAGTCCCCCCCCCCCCCCCCGGGAATTTGGGGTTTTCACGTTGTATTTTTCCAGACAACGGTTGAAATGTAGGCGACTGCATGCATTTCCACATGCAGTTATTGTATTTTGTAATTAAGGCTATTGTTTTATGCCGTCGTCCTAGACGTTGCCGTCCATGGTTGCTTAAGCTCTACTAGCCCACATCGCGGCCACACAGCGGTCAAACGTCTGCGCATGCGTCAAAAGTCTTGCAACAACAACATATTCCAAAACAAATTCAAAGCGAGCCAGCGGCGTCACTGTTCACACACCTGTTTTAAAACCTTGATAACTTTTTTGGTAAATTACAATTTTGTTGGGTAAACTCACAGCTTGAAGTTTGTTCAATTTCCCGTCGACTGTGAAAATATAAAGCTTAACTTTTACGTACTTTTCTTAACTTTTTGGGGTAGAAGTTCACAAGCCGAGTTTTTTTTTAAACACCGGGTTGTTGTAATATGTTTTACGGTAAATTTTGCGCGGGAAATTCGCGCGGCCGCCCACCAGACTGACCGTAATACGCACGCGCAGACGTTTGACCGCTGTGTGCATCGCGGCAAAACGGTATGCTCCGCTGGCCAAAAGAACGAAGGCTCTGGACAAGTTTCCGAGGTCTTAATTGTTTTAACAAATAATTCTATAACTTAGTAAACTCACAGTGAATTACGAATTAAGAAAACTTCAACCTGTTAAAGTCTTGGGCTTATCTTTTAAGTAGTTTTCTTATTTTTTGACAAAACACCGCGGCAAAACGTCACGCGCATGCGTATTTGCTATTTCTTGTCCGTGCGCGGCTGCCCCCAGTTTCCCGCGAAAACTGAAATGAAACAACAGGCACATACAGGCGATTTTATTTTTTTTGCTTAAAAGCATCCATTTGTGAACTGTTTTGTCAAAAAATAAGAAAACTACTTAAAAGATAAGCCCAAGACTTTAACAGGTTGAAGTTTTCTTAATTCGTAATTCACTGTGAGTTTACTAAGTTATAGAATTATTTGTTAAAAAAGTCTAACTCAAAATACATCTTTATGATCATGATAAGACAGTGTTTAGTCATGCATATGTCCAAATCATTGAACTTGCTTTACCTTCCAATTCCGACAGATGGATGCATTACTAGTGTCACGGCTACTTCGTGTTATGTGCACAGCTACTGGGATGAACTTCTCAACATTACGGAATAGAACTGAACTGCTGCAGTTAGCATTAAGTATGTACTGTTTGGTATACCTGCATTATATCTTGTACTGAAAAATTGGAAAGAAATAATTTTCCCAACTTCATTTGTCTTTTGTTTCACTCCAGGAACTGGAGCTAGTTTACAAATGTATGTTTTGCCTTTCGTTAGTGCCTTAGGGGCCAACCAAGCTTGTAAAAAACCATAAAGGCATAATCCTATAATATTTTCAACAAATTGTCAACATTGTTTGTATCAACGTATAACAGGAAGTTGCGGTATAACAAGGGGGCCAGGGGTTTGTCACCTTCAGTATCATATATCCTATGTGATGCACCGCTTGAGTGCGAAATTCAAATCAAACACGGGAATGTTAAATTTCAAAGTAAGGGCCACAGAGTTCGTAATTAACAGTGAAAATACCATTGGCAATGATTAATAAACAACTACATGTATATCACTCTGTTCACTTTATGGCTTGTTTAATATTAAACCTTAGAAATCTAGAATTCCAACAGTAGAGACACTGTACTCGCTTACTTTCTTCACTGCTCTGCAATTTGAATTTCAAATTTTGAGTTCCAAAGGAGTGAGAAGAGGAGGAGCTAAACCTTCGATAACATCTTGTATATAACCACGTTTTAGAGGTTGCTTGAGAGTGTTATTGCTAACTTAGATATGATCTTAAAGACCCTGTGTCCGAGCCCATGAACCATTGCACGCACAAAGTATTTTTACAACATGCGAAAGTCAAAAATATCGGCATTGTTTTTCTATGAATCTCGAATCTTTCGAAATACATCTCTATTTTGGGCCATCGTGTATTTACTTCCACATATATATGTTCAACTTAGTTTCTTTTATCTTAAATCTTTTATCTTAAATCTTTCATGTGAATACCACAGGTCTTCTTCGAGAAACGAGTGCAGCCGAGAATCGTGACATGTTTTCCAGCGTGACGTCTGTACCACGTGGTGCTGGTGCGGAGGACCTGAGTCCTAGTCATGGCTTCAAGCGTGACCTTGTGCGGCTTATCGGCAACATGTGTTATCAGCATCGCCTGAACCAGGACAAGGTAAACCTCGTAATGTGTTTGTTACATGGCTAGGTAATTTCATGATTGGTCAGTTTGCGGTCTATAACTTCCCATACAGACCGCAACATTGAAGCAAAGATGTTTTTTTTCATGAAATAAGCTAATATAGTGTATAAGTTTTTATGGTAGAACTATAAGAGAATGGAATAATCTATCTAATTACATAATTAATAGTAGTACATTCATTGAGCTAAGTCCAAATACAGAGACATACAGGAACAGTTTTTATGGTAGAACTACAGGAGAACTAACCTCAGTTAGCTCAATTGGTAGAGCACGGTCTAGAGTGCGGGAGGTCGGGGGTTCGAATCCCGGCCGCGTCCTTCGGCAGGGACGTATAAGTCGTTGGCCTTTTCTCCTTCCTCTTCTAGTCTATACGAGGGAGACGTGAAATAACCTGTTGTGTTATTTCGAGAAAGAGTAGGGGCTTGGCTCTCGACATAACAGCCTGGTATTCCGAGGTACTAACAATCACACATGATTGTAAACTGCATGGCAGCACGCCACAATAGTAGTCCGTATTACAAAGATAACCTTGTGAAGCGCATTTGAATATATCCATATAGAATTTGCGCTATATAAATGAATACCCTTTTACCTTTTTTTACCTTTAGAATGGAACAATCTACCTAGTTACATAATTAATAGTAGTAAATTCGTTGAACTAAGTCCAAATACAGAGACATACAGAAACAGTGTTTTTTAAGAGTCTCGTTACATAATTGGTAGTAGCAAAAAGGCCCTAAATGATTCACGTAGTTTCGAGTGAGTAGTCATATAAATATTAGTAGATAGTTTTCTTAGTACATTTTAGTAGTATATGGCGATACTTCGTGTTCATAAGCAATTGTTATGCTAACGTACCAAGCATGACTTTGTGTCGGAAACCAGTGGCTCACTGGTTGAACATTAATGACATTGGATGACGTGCAGTGAACATCGCTATTGGTCTATTTCCTTTTTTATTTCTATTAGACTTTTTACTGATATCTTAAGAATATTATAATTTTTGTACTGATTTATTATTAATGACTCATTCTCAAGTGGGGCACCATGGGTGGATTTAGGGGGGTGGATTGCCCCTTTGGGCTGGTTGGACTGGCCAAATTGCAGCATTTTACAGACTGTCAATGCATGTTCCCGAACAAAAAATCGATGACATCCCCCCCCCCCCCCCCCCCCTTCAAAAATCCTGGTTCCGCCCCCTGGGCACCTACTATTTAATTAGTTTATTATTTATCTATTTGTCTCCAATGTCTTGCTGAGATGGGTATACCCGGTGCAGAACCCCCAAATGTGTAGATGTAGAAGTTATGAATCCTCTTTTTCCCTTTGTCAATATATTAAACGCAGGAAAAATAAGATATGCCATATGGAGCAAGAAAACGAGTTTAATAAGTGGAACCTATATTCGTTTTTATTTTAGTTACACTAAATTTCTCAGCCATTCTTTGTTAAAACCCGATCAATTTCGGTAATAGTCCTACTAATTAGTTTAACCTACAGTACTAAATTTGAGACTACTTTACAGTGTGACTACTCTAACCAGGGCCACTTAGACAACGAGAACCAATCACATTGCAGAATGAAAGGAAAACATTCCAACTTGAGGTTACTTGAGCCAATCAGTGTCGATTACAAGACTTGCTTGAGCTTCGATCTGGTAAAAGAAAGATTTGGTCGATTAGTCCTGAAGTAAAAGTCTTTCGAATGAAGAAAATCGTATGGATATCAGTGCTAGGATTTATACTTTGGAATACTTTTTTCATGTTGCAATGTGTTTAGTTCTCGTTGTCAAAGTGGTTTCATGACTGACATGTTTTCTAATAAAAATTGTCACATGGCAGGGTTCGAAATTCATTTTCAAGGAAAGAAGCAAAAAGTTGCTTCGGGTTTGAAACCTACAGGCAAAACCAAATATTAACAAGCTAAAAACTGAAACATGTTTTAACGTACCTGGTGCCTAATAGAGGTTTTGCACCACCACGTGATGGCAGCCATGTTGGTGGCCAGAACAATAGAATGTTATTCCTTTGAGATTTAATTTTTCACATGATTGAACAAATCTCATTGTTCTGGCCACCAACATGGCTGCCATCACGTGGTGGTGCAAAACCTCTATACAAGCAAAAAAATGCCAGTTCATTTAATTTTTACCAGCAAATCGGTAAATCAACTCGCATTTTGCCAGTTTGCTTGTGCCAATTTCGAACCCTGCATGGTTGTGCTATGGGTTAGGATTTCTTGTAAACCGAGCGTGAATGTTTATTTATTGCAGTGTTTATGATGTTCGCCTTAAATGCAGGTTATGGGTTTGTTCCCCTCATTTATCTTCTCTTCTTGTTTACCTGTGAATCAGTCAGTGAATCAGTTAAAACCTCGTCGTTTACCTAGGAACTTACGTTTTCTGACCGGTTAAACTTGTGGATAAATCTACTTGAGTCAAAACCCTTGTTCGCACAGTATACTGAAGCCATTGGGCATTTCCCGTTGCTTGCTGGCTCAATCCCTGTGCAAAAGTGAAAAGTCTTTCCTTCCTAGTATTGACTGGATTCATTATTTTTCGTTGAAATTCAGACCTTATGGAAAGGAGACACATTTTGGGTTTTCAGTTTAGTACATATACTGAATTCCATCTCAGTGAGTAGGGAAGCTATTCCTGATTAGTAATACGTTGCGGCAGTATACTATTCTCTCTCTTCACCTGACTAGTGTGTTACTTTTTTTTATTTCTTTACTCCGTGTGAATTCTAGGTACGTGAAGATGATGGGATTCCTCTCATCCTTGACCACTGTAGTATCGACGATTATAACCCTTGTATCCTTTTTACCTCCTACGTACTTTCAAATCAATCTTTATCAGGACCGTAATAATAATAATAATTTCTAACGATAATCATAGAATTAATAGAATCATTAAATAATTAATTAATTAATGTTTGGTATGTAACGAATAGTTAAAGACGTAAAAACCAGCCTATCTGACGTTGAAATGGTTTCCCTATTGTTTTGTCCTGCTGATCCAATCAAATTACAGAGTTACGGTACAGCATGGTTACGGTACAGCATGGTTACGGTACAGCATGGTTACGGTAAGGCTACGGACAAGCCGTAGTTTGTCCCACATACGAAATATGCTCTATGTAAAATCTCTGTGATTCTGACGGGAGTGAATTGGAAACTGCTTGTGTTGATGATAAGCTAAAGTTTTTTCGTAAAACAGTCTGAAGTCACTACACAATTTTGTTTGCTATGAAATTTATGTTTCCAATTCACACGTCATATAATTCGTATAGTTTTAGCCAGACATTTTGCTGAGTTTCGATCTAAAATCTGACTGTGTCATTGAATATAGCGGAGTTTGATATGATAATTTGATAAAATGGTATTTACTCGGCCACTTGAAATCACTGTGTTGAAATCGGCGACCGCGAAAATATGGATGCCGTTTGGTACATCCGGTATATATCCTCTGAGACCCAGGGCGTCAAAGCGAGGCGATCACCGGCCGGTGACCATGAATACTCCAGTTTCGTATTCGAAAATTACCGCTGAATGCGATGACTACAGACGCATGTATACAGGGTTAGCCTCATTCTGAAGCTAAACATTCATAAATACCAGCGAGAAGGTACAAAACGCGAAACTACAACAATACGCAGAGTTGTGAATAGCCCACCTTCTCGCTGGTAGTTATGAATGTTTAACTTCAGAATGAGGCTAACCCTGCGTACTTGCGTCTGTAGTCATCGCATTCAGCGGTAATTTTCGAATACGAAACTGTACTATTCAAGGAAACTGGTATGCTTGCGAAAAGGTATGCGTGTGGTCACCCTGTGTTGTAACGTCAAGTCGCAGCAAAAATCTTACATAGTCCTTATTGACTTTTATTGCTGTTCACGCCTGCGTCATACAACCAAGACTCGTATTATGGACGGTGCGAATGACTGAGAAGTACAACCCCAGCGCAATATCACTGACACGACTAAATGTATACTTTTGGCGAACATGTTATTCCAATTCTTGACGATCTGCCTTCAGATATCTGCCAATGGGCGATCTTTGCCGTTAGAAATCTGCTGTTTAATAACATCGAGAACCAGCATATAGTAGCAGCGTTAGAGAACACAGGACTTGCCGACACCTCAAGACTGCGTCAGTTTGGTGTGGATGTTCAGAAGTGTAAAGATGGACGGATAAAACTAGTTCCCACTGAAAAGTAGATTTGAAAAATTAATGACAATTAGTTAAATACCTGAAAAAGGAGCGTAAACATATTTTTGAACTATATTGTATTTATCACAGTTCTGGCAAAAGGAGCTAGTTATATTGATATTAAATCCATTTGTCGATAGCTCGTCTTCAGTGCTGTTTTATTACTCAAGCTCAAGTCTTAAATTCTTTATATATTTTTTCCAACATCGCAAGTGAGTGGTAGTCTGCCAGCTGCAACAATGATATACACAGATGTGGCAAATATATTCGTAAGTGTTATTGGTGTTCCGCTCGGGAATGCAATTTATCAATCTCGTACCCAGACCCCATTTGTTTCTTACTGCCTATACGCAGTAAGAAACAAATGGGGTCTGGGTACGAGATTGGTAATTTATTCGGCGAGGGCGACGCACAAGGTGCATATATCACGTAACCCGCGAACGGAAGGTTGATAACTGAACTGGCTTATTCGTAGTTCTTGAAAGGTAACCAAGCCTTAGCCAAATTGCCCTCGCACTACGCACGTGCGTACTTTTTAAAAATCTAGAAGAAAAAAATCACTGCCTCTCGCACTTTGCTTTACTGCAATCCCAGCTGTAATTAGTCGACAGCGTTCTGTAAATCATTCTTAAGGTTACCGTATACCTTCGCGGCATGTTTTCTTTAAAAAAAATATTTTGTAATTCTTTTGAAATTGATGGTTGATCTTCGTCTGTCCGAAAAATTTTTTTTTAAACATGCAAAAGTTTGCGAGATATTAGAAAAAAACGTAATTCGAAGGAAAGTAAATAAATCGCTTCGGCGTGATAAATCCCTCTGATCCCCATTACGTGCCACAGGCACCCCGCTGAATTATTTGCGGGAAACTACATCCAGAGGCAGAGCTTCAGACTCACAGTGAGCTGTGACTCGTGAGTTCAGTGATTTTATAGCGTTTAATTTACCGGTATATCGATCGTGGATATGTCCAGAAGAGAAAAGAATAATCCTTGGATAAAAGGTAAAAAAAAAGAAGACGGGCCCCAAGAAGATTCAAGAGAATGAGCTCGAGAAGGAGCAAAGTTTCAATACGGAGAAGAAAGTGATGCTCGCGGAAAGCGACAAATGCTCGTGGTTCGAACAGCCTTCATGTTCGACGACTCCCACTTCGAGTTCTATTAGTACTGCTACAACTCCGACGGAAAGCTGCTCAGCTAGTAGGCTTAAACTTTTGCCAGGTACAAGAAAAGAGACGGAAGATTCAGAGAGTAGCAGCGAGTCCGCATCCGACTCCGATTCTAATGTCTTGGGTGACTCGCAGTTTCCAAACTGGGCCGTGATCAATCCAGGAGTTCTAAATCGTGAACTTGAGCGAAGTTCAGCCGGTCGATTTTGGGGAACTGAAGGAATCATCGCAGCTAACATAGCAGGTTTAGGATCAACATCAACGTTCGGAGCACGAGGTTGCCTGCCACTTTCTTGGTACAACCCGTTGATTTACCTTTCTTTTTCCCCTTTTGCGCATTATCTCTAGTTTTGGCCATAACACAACGCTCTTTTGAATATTCGTGACACGACACTAGTATGTATGTTTCTTATGTAATTTGAGCCACGTACTAATTTCCCGCGAATTTCTGGACTTGATTCATAAGCTCCGGGGATCCTTACATATAATTGGCTGGTTGGTTTAAGTGTTGACGTTTGCTTTGGTGTGATGTGTCTCCTAACCTTCAGAAGCCAAAAACGCCGATAGATTTTTATGCGTATTCACTGTCTTTGGGTGAATTTATAGGGTATGAAGACTTGTCAGATCTTGATGAAACTTGGCCTGGTGTTAGAGGAGCTACATATGAACCAAAGTGTGTGAGCGTTTAGCGATATTTTAATTATTTTTCTTATAAGAGTACTTGCCGTGATGAAACACAGAAACTATTTCGATTGAAACTTTGAAGATGAATTGCATTTGAACAAAGTAAAATATTAAAAAACGCTCACACACTTTGACAGGCCATCATGTGCTGATTGACATTATGCAGCGGAATCGTCCGTAGGCGCGAACGCGGAGGGACATAAATTCACTTCTGTGAGACTCGTCTTTTTTTGCGTTTGTTGCCTTAGCATTTACTGAAAATGTAATATTTGTGCAAAAAAAAACATTTCAGCGCATTCTACATTATATAACCTTTCCAGTGATATATAGGTTTCTATACTTTCCTTTAAAATGATGCCCGTGCGATTGTATTTGCGAGAGACACCCGCGAAGGTATACGGTAACCTTAACGTTACGAATATTCACGTGAAAGCTTATGGAAAGACATTTACGAATAACTCGAACTAGAATATTTTTGGAATTTGAAATATCACCTGACTTTGCGCACTCGTGTGGAGCCTGAGTCCGAGATAGTGTATAAGTGGAAGGGTTACAAAGCCAAAAGGCGTACGACGAGGCGTACATTTCTAAATGCGAAAAAAATACTTAAATACATTTTACTATACTATTTAGTTTGTTAGGAAATATCTCATGAGCTGCTTACAGACATTTTTTACAAACATTTTACCCGTAAGAAATGTCTAAATTTGTACATTCACAGACATTTTACAAACATTGTACTCGTAAGAAGTGTTCACAGACATTTTACAAACATTTTACTCGTAAGAAGTGTTCACAGACATTTTACAAACATTTTACTCGTAAGAAGTGTTAACAGACATTTTACAAACATTGTACTCGTAAGAAATGTTCACAGACATTTTACAAACATTGTACTCGTAAGAAGTGTTCACAGACATTTTACAAACTTTGTACTCGTAAGAAGTGTTCACAGACATTTTACAAACATTGTACTCGTAAGAAGTGTTCACAGACATTTTACAAACATTGTACTCGTAAGAAGTGTTCACATACATTTTACAAACATTGTACTCGTAAGAAGTGTTCACATACATTTTACAAACATTGTACTCGTAAGAAGTGTTCACAGACATCTTACAAACATTGTACTCGTAAGAAGTGTTTGTAAATTTGTACATTACAGACATTTTTTCATCACCACCACCACCGTCACCGCCATTTTAAGAAAGCTATCTTTACCAAGTTTATGTAAAATAATTAACTATTTTATTGTATAATTATTAGCTTAGATTAGAAAAGATCCTTTCCTGTTTACGTGTAACTTTGCTGTTATTTCTATTTTTATGTTTTTAATTTTCTTTTTTATGTATGTCGATTTACCTACTTATTTCAATTTAGTTTTCACAGAGCACTTACTGAGAAGCACTTATGGTTATGTAGGCCGTCTGTATAAAGATTATTATTATCTTAATATATAATTATAATTATAAATCGTTTTTATTGCGATTTCAGCTATCAGGGCAGTCTAAATATCATTTTGAGATTATAAGTTTATACAGTTTATACAGTCGAAGGTCAAGCGTTCTTCCTAGAGCCAGAATTTCGAAGGGGTTCAAAATTCGCCTAAATTCGCTGAAACTGAACTCAGTTTTATTCATAGTTAGGATTGATCAGTTCAAACCCAGGAATACAAAAATCGTGTTCTTAACCCAGTGCGGCGTTGATGCTATCGCGGTTCTTTCACAAATCGTTAATTCAATAAAGTTTTCTGTATTGATGCTCCGGGCATGTGTTTCCATGGTTCTGAAGAAGAAGAACGTATTGATTTATGCTTCGATCAAAACATTTCAATAACAAAAGAAAAGCTATCAGAAGTGTTCGTATTTTCTCCGTTGGGTTACCGAGATTGATTGCTTTGAAAACAAGTTCAGTGAAACAAGCAGGGAATATCATATCTTAACAATAATTGAACAGCCTCCTGCCGTGTCGTCTATCATGGAGTGTGACTGCCTTATAATTGCATTTTCTATTCACTCACGTTTTTGGTTTCTACGAGTTGCCAATTCGATTTTGTGGTAAAATAGATTGAAAACTCTAAAATTGTAGTCAAGAGAGTAGCGTCATAAATTAACTTCATTCAGAATGTCGAGCCGTTCAGAAACAATATAACCAAGCAAGAGTGACTCCCTCGACTTTCAAAAGATGTCGTTCTCAGTATCGAGTTTTTCTTTATTTCTCTTCGTGGAAATCCTGTCTAAATGCCTTGGTAAGTGAACCATATTCATCCATATTCATCTATCCTCCTCTTCTTTAATGGAGTAACATTTTACAATTCGCTGAATTATGCTTTAAATTTCGATTCCTTTCAATATCAGAAAATGCCAGTAAATATTCACAAAACAACGGATATATTATATGAAGTCGTATTTTGCGCAATATGTATACTATTTAGCGCAACTAAAACATAGCAAATCCCACAAGAGCAAACGGCTTTCCTTTTATTTGATTCGTAGCGTAATTTAATGTAAAAATGAAAATATCAGAATTCAATGAAAATATCATGGTACATTTCTGTTTTTAATATCGACTATCGCAAGGTGGTATACATGGCGTCTTTTTCGGCTGCTAGCTGAACCAGCCGTTTAGTTTATCATTTTACATTGGTACTCGAAGGTCTAGTATTACTCAGAAAACGCCGGTGTTTAACATAGGAACATGTCCCTACCCGCAAAAATTGGAGCAAGAAAGACGCACTTTTGTAGTTTGAATATTTTTAATGAAGAGCGTTCGCGTCAAAAGTTTAGTTGGCTCTGCTGCCATAAACATGAACTTTTCACTGCAGTCTCTCGGTAACAGTTGTATTTTTAGGACTTTCGAATTAATAAAGCTTTCTTATTTACTGTTGTGGATGGAATAAGGTCGATTAAAGCCAATAGCAGGACATTTGTAAATATCGATCCTCGAACGTAAGCTTTATTTTTAAGCTTTTAAAAATCTAAAAAATAACAAACAACTTTCTAATGAATGGCGAGCGGTTGTAGCACCGGAATAAGCATCAAAAAAGCAGCCTGCCTCTTTCTCCCTGACATATTTTAAAATAACTAATTTTATATGGCTTTTAATTGATAAAGTAATGGAAATTGCAGATGTAGACTTTCGCAACTTTGACACCTGCTAGATTCAGTAAAAGGAACAAACAATACACGGCTCTTATTGAAAGCATTGGAAGCAGAGGATTTCAATGTTAAAAAGATCGATGCTGAACTTTGTTTGTCTTCTGTTTTTCTTTGAGGCAAAATTAAGATTTTAGTAAAGTGCCATTAAAACCTGCAAAAGTTATGAATAGGATTTTCTCTGATAAATTTGTGTGTCCGGATCTTTAGTATCAGGTTATAGAGGCCGGAAGTTTATCGCGCTTGTCAGCAATTCTCGCAGCGAGTACTAGGGACTACATAATTTGATTTCACCTCACTCCAGCATTTCAGATTGCCTTTTTCAAGCTCGCTTCTGGTGTAAAACATTTGTCAAGGGGGTTTATGCCAGCATGAAAGTTTCTACCATTGTATCGGTCATCATATTTTTCCTTTTCCCAAAGAGTACTTGATATAAGACTGATAACTTAAAGCAGGCCCTTTTTTCCTTCAACTGAAATGAATAAAGGCGCAGTGACTAGCATTTGTTGTCGACAGTAGTAAATACAGAACCCAGATAAAAACAGAACGCTGATCTGATACGTTGTTCGCTGTGATGTTGCCGTTTTTTTTATTTAGTTTAGCGATACAGTTTGTTATATAACTTATTACTCGAAACGCTTAAGCAGTTTATTCCATTTTTCTTACATTATATGTATTTCGAAATTTAATTATATAAATTTCATATACAGTCGAAACCCGATAACTCGAACACCGTCAGGAGAAACAAAAACAGTTCGAGTTCACGGGAGTTCGAGTTATCGAATATTGCATCAAATTACGCACTCGTTCAAGCGGTTTGTACAGCAAGAATTTGGATCTTTAAAGTGCAACTAACGCCTTTTGCAATTTTTATACATATGAATCTTTGAAAGGTTTTGAGTACTTCTGCGAAGAAATTTTTGGCTTACAGAGAATACTCTATGTTCTATGCTTGTTTGAAATGGTGAAAATTTGACCTTTCCTGACCCATGACAGCGTAAGAAAAAGCCTGGGTCGATTCTTGATCTTACGTCATCCAACTCATTCGACTTTGCAATAATTTGAATAAATATTCAGCATTTACTCTAAAATAACTGTTTTTTTACTAACAACTCACAGACTGTGTATATTCTCTATATATCGATGTTGTTGTGATGGAAAGGCGCCATGGAGAATAATGCATTAATGAGGTGACGTAAGATCAAGAATCGACCCAGGCTTTTTCTTGCGCGGTCATGGGTCAGGAAAGGTCAAATTTTCACCATTTCAAACAAGCCTAGAACATAGAGTATTCTCTGTAAGCCAAAAATTTCTTTGCAGAAGTACTCAAAACCTTTCAAAGATTCATATGTATAAAAATTGCAAAAGGGGTTAGTTGCACTTTAAGCCAGTCATAATCCCTTTATATCACTTCCGCGTATTTTATACACTCAATTTAACTTGATTCAAATTAAAGCGTTTTCGAAAACTTTCTCTGGCATTGCTCGTCATCTAAGTAAGGCTGTTCGATGAGTTCGAGTTAGACGGGGTAAATCAGTGTCCTCAAGGGATCCGTAATAGGGAACACCCAACAAACTGTTTTGCAAAATATCTGTTCTTTTGGGCCACTCTGCAGTCTGATATTTCTCAGCTGGAACATTCTGCACTTTATTTTCAATTTTTCAAAAATATTGAATTACGCAGGGGACACACCTATTATAGAATTTAATATGAAATATTTCAAGCTTTTCTTGCTGGCCAGCCAGTATTTCAATTCCCCGCTACGTAGTTTGTGATTTCTTCATGATCTTTACCTTATGAATGAGGTATATAATGGCATTAAATTTGAAATATTTCAAGCTTTTCTTGCTGGCCTGCCAGTATTTCAATTACTCATTAATTATTCATTGCGCCCTATTATTAGTCATTAATTATTCATTGCGGTATGCGCCCTATTTACGCCTTGTTATTACTCATTCATTATTCATTGCGCCATGCGCCCTATTATTACTCATTAATGATTCATTGCGTCCTGCGCCTCATTATTACTCATTCATTATTCATTGTGCTCTGCGCCTTATTTGTGCCCTATTATTACTCATTATCATTATTACATTGCGTCCTATTATTACTCATTAATTATTCATTGTGCTCTGCGCCCTATTTGTGCCCTATTATTACTCATTAATTATTAACTGCGCTCTGTGTCCTATTATTACTCATTCATTAATACATTGCACCCTATTATTACTCATTCATTATTAACTGCGCTCTGTGTCCTATTATTACTCATTCATTATTACATTGCGCCCTATTATTACTCATTAATTATTAATTGAGCTCTGCGTCCTATTATTACTCATTCATTATTACATTGCACCCTATTATTACTCATTAATTATTAATTGAGCTCTGCGTCCTATTATTACTCATTCATTATTACATTGCACCCTATTATTAGTCATTAATTATTAACTGCGCTCTGTGTCCTATTATTACTCATTCATTATTACATTGCGCCCTATTATTACTCATTAATTATTAATCGAGCTCTGCGTCCTATTATTACTCATTCATTATTACATTGCACCCTATTATTACTCATTAATTATTAATTGAGCTCTGCGTCCTATTATTACTCATTCATTATTACATTGCACCCTATTATTACTCATTAATTAGGTTAACTGCGCTCTGTGTCCTATTATTACTCATTCATTATTACATTGCGCCCTATTATTACTCATTAATTATTAATTGAGCTCTGTGTCCTATTATTACTCATTCATTATTACATTGCGCCCTATTATTACTCATTAATTATTAATTGAGCTCTGCGTCCTATTATTACTCATTCATTATTACATTGCACCCTATTATTACTCATTAATTATTAACTGCGCTCTGTGTCCTATTATTACTCATTAATTATTACATTGCGCCCTATTATTACTCATTAATTATTAATTGAGCTCTGCGTCCTATTATTACTCATTCATTATTACATTGCACCCTATTATTACTCATTAATTATTAATTGAGCTCTGCGTCCTATTATTACTCATTCATTATTACAGTGCACCCTATTATTACTCATTAATTATTAATTGAGCTCTGCGTCCTATTATTACTCATTCATTATTACATTGCACCCTATTATTACTCATTAATTATTAATTGAGCTTTGCGTCCTATTATTACTCATTCATTATTACATTGCACCCTATTATTACTCATTAATTAGGTTAACTGCGCTCTGTGTCCTATTATTACTCATTCATTATTACATTGCGCCCTATTATTACTCATTAATTATTAATTGAGCTCTGTGTCCTATTATTACTCATTCATTATTACATTGCGCCCTATTATTACTCATTAATTATTCTTTGTGCTCTGCGCCCTATTCGCGCCCTATTATTACTCTGTGCCCTATTATTACTCTGCGCCCGTTTATTACTCATTCATTATTGCATTACGCGCTGTTATTACTCATTCATTATTACATTGCGCCCTATTATTACTCATTCATTATTCATTGCGCTCTATTATTACTCATTAATTATTACATTGCGCCATATTATTATTCATTGCGCCCTATTGGCAGGAGCCCATTACCAGGAGCGTCCATCTTCCCCACTGTGTCTGTACCCCAGCACAGAGGTAGATGAGGCTATTTTTAGTATTGCGTTTCGCGCGAAAAAGAACAAAGGTAGGCTATTCTTAGCCAATCAGATAGCTAACGTCACTACTCATTATCATTCTTCTCACTTTCAACGCGGTAATTCGAATTGCTGGTTTTCACTCAATCCCCAGAGATTCAAATGTTGGTGCCCCAACAAGAGAAGCTAACGAGGAATCTATTGTTTAAGGGCACCAACATGGCGGCAACCTCTTTTCGCGGGAATTTCGAATCTAAAAATAGCCTCATCTACTCCTGTGCTGGGGACCCAACCCATAACAGAGGAACGCTCCTGGTAATGGGCTCCTGCTATTGGTCATTAAGTATTCTTTGCGCCCTGCGCTTTATTATTACTCATAAATTATTCATGATGCCCTGCGCCTATCCGGAATTAATTACTGTTAAAAGGTGAAGCAAATCCAGGAGAAATTGCCTTTAGTTCGAGTCAGCAAAAAGCAAAAAATTTGAGTTATCGGGATTCTACTGTAGTCCTTTTGTTGTTCTTCGTAAAATTCAGAAAAAAGCCAGTTCGTCGCTCTCCGTTCCTGATTTCCCTCTCTCCATTCTGGTTTTTCATAAATACTCATAACGTTCTGAAAATACGGTGATGATGTTGTCTTATTAAGTAATGATTCGCGTAAAAACAGGAGCACTCAACGGCAAGGTATGTAAAAGGTATTAATTTTCTATTCTTCTTTCTCGTAATTTCATTGGTTGATACTCATACATTCAATAGAAAGCAATATATTTTCATTAGATAATGTTTCATGTTTCAATTTAGTTTTGATTATGCTAACTGTGGTCTGATTTCAAAGAAAATCGTATTTGGGGAAAGTTCTCAAATTTGTCATTGAAATATATTTTGTCTTCCTCCCTCCCTATTGGCTGGATGGTGATTTATTTCAGTTTTCACAGTAAAAATAACCAACAACATACAGTTTCCTTTATTTTCTGTTTGTAACTTTTGCTGTAGACACCTCAGACAGCACTTAAGGCATATTCAAGCAATATCGTATTTGGGAATTGCTCATTGACGTACCCTATTGTCTTTTGCTCCTGTTCTTTGGCGAACCATTACTTAATAACATGTTAACATATTGAGCAAATTAAGGTCCAAATTAAAGCTGTGTGCAGCTTCATGTTTGATGATTAGAAATCACCTTGGACTCCTATTAGGTTCATTGCCATACGTGACCGTCGGATGTTACGCAGACAGAGGCGTGGCTCCTCGTCCGTTACCATCGTTACTACACAACTACCGTCACACTATGAACTGGAATGATATCGAGTCTGTGATCAAACAGTGCGCTACATTAGCACATGGAAACGAACACGAGTAAGTATATGAACTGGAACGATATCGAGTCTGTGATCAAACAGTGCGCTACATTAGCACATGGAAAAGAACACAAGTATATGAACTGGAACGATATCGAGTCTGTGATCAAACAGTGCGCTACATTAGCACATGGAAAAGAACACGAGTAAGTATATGAACTGGAATGATATCGAGTCTGTGATCAAACAGTGCGCTACATTAGCACATGGAAAAGAACACGAGTAAGTATATGAAATAGAACGATATCGAATCTGTGATCAAACAGTGCGCTACATTAGCACATGGCAAAGAACCCGAGTAAGTATATGAACTGGAATGATATCGAGTCTGTGATCAAACAGTGCGCTACATTAGCACATGGAAAAGAACACGTAAGTATATGAACTGGAATGATATCGAGTCTGTGATCAAACAGTGCGTTACATTAGCACATGGAAAAGAACACGAGTAAGTATATGAAATGGAATGATATCGAGTCTGTGATCAAACAGTGCGCTACATTAGCACATGGCAAAGAACACGAGTAAGTATATGAAATAGAACGATAGAGAATCTGTGATCAAACAGTGCGCTACATTAGCGCATGGAAAAGAACACGAGTAAATATATGAACTGGAATGATATCGCCGGAGTCTGTGATCAAACAGTGCGCTACATTAGCACATGGAAAATAACACGAGTAAGTATATGAAATAGAACGATATCGAATCTGTGATCAAACAGTGCGCTACATTAGCACATGGAAAAGAACACGAGTAAGTATATGAACTGGAATGATATCGAATCTGTGATCAAACAGTGCGCTACATTAGCACATGGAAGAGAGCACGAGTAAGTATATGAACTGGAATGATATCGAGTCTGTGATCAAACAGTGCGCTACATTAGCACATGGAAAAGAACACGAGTAGTATATGAACTGGAATGATATCGAGTCTGTGATCAAACAGTGCGCTACATTAGCACATGGAAAAGAACACGAGTAGTATATGAACTGGAATGATATCGAGTCTGTGATCAAACAGTGCGCTACATTAGCACATGGAAAAGAACACGAGTAAGTATATGAACTGGAATGATATCAAGTCTGTGATCAAACAGTGCGTTACATTAGCACATGGAAAAGTACGAATGTGCTCGAACTCGTCTTTCAGTGCTTGTTTATTCACTTTTCAGCCTTTTCGCGCTTTTCTTGAAAAAAGTATGTATTACTACACTTTGGTTGCCGTCTATCAAGTAGCTAGCTAATATAGAGAGTAATTTTGCTTGACGATTTGTTGAAATAATTGATTTTAAAAATTGCCTAAATTCGGATCAATGTCGCCCAATAGCAGCTAGTCAGTTGAAGAAAGCCAATTGACTGCAGGCATCAAAACACAAATTTAACCAATCGAGTCAAAAGTAGGCATCAACAATCGTTCGTGCGACTAAAAAGCCTGTAGATAGCAAGTAGTAACCGTGGTAATTTTCAATAACAAAGAATAAAGCATTTATGTAAAGGTAAATCTAATGTTGTGTTTATTTGTTGATAAGATATTTTAGCTTGCAATTCTACGGCGAGTGCTGGTCGGGTGTAAACGCTGACCAAACATACGCCCGCGATGGACCAAGCGATGCATGCACCAAAGGCGTCGGCAAAGCTGGTGCGAACTTTGTCTACAGATTTTACGATCGTCCGGACGAAGGTAAGTCCTGATTTACGGGAGCTTCCATTTGAACTCCATGGCTACAATCTTTATGTGTACGTCCTGACACCCAAATAAATGATTTTAGTATATACCACCAGGTAGCCTGCGAATACAGCCGTCTCGCATCGGGAACCACAATCAAAACGTGGCCCCGAAGTGAGACGTCTGCGTCTTGAGACGGAAAATTCCATACTGATGACGTTTCTTGGACAGACAGGGGGCTTGCAGGATAAATGAACCAGATTCGATTTTACGAGAAAAAATAAATCCGAAACCTGGATTTCCAAGTTATTGTGAAAACGAACCCGGATTTCCTCCCCATTTCATCATTCTGAATCGACTATAACGTCTATAACCCAGCATTCGATATATTTTTACGGGGAAAACGGAAACGGAAATTGAAATTTGGTTCAAACACATATCTACATCTACATATATATTATGTCATAAATAAGCGTGCACCCCCAGGGGGAGGGGGGGGGGGGGAAGGATGGCAGCATATTTTCTTTCTGGGAACTTATGCAGAAACGTGTAGCGATAGCTTTCAATCGTGTGAATAATTGGGTTATTGTCACCCTGAAATACGATGCAACTGCACTTGAAATGACTCACTGATACGTGCAGATGTACGTGAGATTATAATGTTAACTTGAAGGTTGGAATGTTTTCTAGCTTTTCTAGTTTCTATTAGGCTTCCTCGCCACTACTGTTTTTCAATAATAAATTTAGATTTACCTGTACTTTTCTCGAACATTTATATTGTTAATCGAACACTTCTAATGTAAGAATTTACTGTTATTTTATTTTGATTTCATCAAAGATGTAAACTTTTAGCGAAATTATATATGGTAGCAATAAAAATTAAAATTAGACGAAAGGTAACCTACCTTGATGTATAATTGTAGTTCTCTGAAGATATGTGGAGCATTATGGGATAATTATGCATACTTCCTAATTGACTTACTGGTCAGTGTCAAGTGTTTAAAGCTTTCAAATCGGCAAATGAGTACCATATAAAACCCAAGGCGCAATGAATAATAATCAGTTATTTCTGGAGTGCAACTAATAAGCTGGCGAAGGTCTCGTGTGGATGAGAGGTGGGATAATCATGTTAGTATAGGGAGGGTACATTATCCCATAATGCTCAACATATCTTCAGAGAACTACAATTATACTTCAAGGTAGGTTACCTTTCGTCTAATTTTAATTTCTCTTTCGATATGCTCCACATTATGGGATAATTATGCGATTTTACAGTACCGAAGCTAGTATGCAACATCTTCACAACACAAGGTGAATTGTTATAAACCTGCATGTGCAGAGACAACTTCTACAGGAAACCTGAGTAATATTTACTAAAGGTGTGTCCATTTGTCGGGACATCCTGACATACATAGGTATCTATCACTATGACAGATGCTCCTCGAAGGCTAGCTGAGCCTTAATATCGATGCATTTATAATTTACGCCTTCAGCAGTAATACTGATTCAATCCATCTCGCTACATATGGTGAGAATAGGCACTGGCTTATGTGGCGAACAAAGGATATGATTGAACTGATACTTTGATACAAACAAACCTGGACTTGATCTCAGATCTGTCGTACGACGAACATATTCTAGTACTGTAATCTAGGACATAAATAGGAATATATATATTTTTTCTTGAAGTTAAAATCTAATGTGCAGAAAATCTGCTCTCTTTGAGCAGATGTTAATGCACCAAGCATTACTGTCTGATTTTTAAATCAAGTTGTTCCAAAGGGAACAATATCTCGACATAATTGACGACTATTGACATGACACATATCCCATGTCGAAGACAACCGAGACTGGTGTCCTATGGTTGTACTGACTCCCTTGAGAAGCCTGGTAATGAGAGGATGTGAAACAACAGATACATGATGAGCGGTATGTATTTACAGTACAATAGTCAGCATAGCATTATGCTGGAAAATGTTGCAGCCTCATGCGGTATAGGAACCTGAAGTTGATTGATCTGTTTCTGACCATACCAGGTAGACTGCGTTGTACTGCTTATCAATTCCAGATGATAATGACACTCTGATGATCTTGATTACTTCATCAGAAAAATCTACGGTCTGGGAGGGATTTCCAGATCATATCTAAACAGCTAGCTGCAGACTGAGAAAGGTGAGAAGGTCGTCCTACTCTGGTAGGAAAACAAAATGGTCTATCAAAACCGCAGCAAAAGGAGGTACTATGCTTGGATGGTCCACCCTGAAGCAATGAGAAGCACTAGGGCTCTTTCGTGGCGTATTTACACGGCTGTAATGCTGAAAACGAATAACACAGCAAATACAAAAGGCGTCAAAAGCCGCCAGTGGCACCGGGTTCAGGATGCCAAGAAAAAAATTGACTAGTCTTGTCATTAAACCTCGAGGCAAACAATTTATTTCTGAATCTATTCAAGGCGATATCATGCCTCCCATCTTATTAATGTAAGCAACAGCAGTGGAGTTGTCAAGCTTAAGTCTAAGCTGAATATTGTACAAGTTGAGAACAAAAAGCCTGTTAAGAGCTGTTAATATATGTGTAGACCATTGGTCATAACAAACGGCTCCCCAGCCAGTTGTATTGGCATCGCACTCTATATGCACACATCAATTTGATGATGGTCGAAAAATAACCATTCAATAAACTTTGAATATTATTCGTACTCCAATTTGGGTCCAAGGAAGCCTGAAGGCTTAAATGATAGTGTTGATGAAAGTTTGGATTCTCCGATAACGCTTGAGATTCATTTAATTCAATGGATCTGTTATAACATAAACATGGATAGTTTTGATACGGTAGATCACACTATATTATTACATAGGTTATCTAGCCGGTTTGGTGTAAAGGGCATGGCACTGTCTTGGTTTTATTCATATCTCACCAATAGAAAGCAGTTCGTTAAAGTGCGCGAGTGGATGTCTTCAAGTCGCGATCTTTTATGTGGAGTACCCCAGTTCGGTATTAGGCCCAATGCTCTATTTGCTATATACCTCTCCTCTTGGGGATATTGTCAGGCATCATGGTATGCTTTTTCATTTTTATGCTGATGATATGCAAATTTATTTCTCCTTCGAGTAAGTAAGTAAGTAAGTAATAACTTTATTTATACACGGTTAAAACATCAGGCCTTCGATGACATTATAAAAAGTAGGAATAGTTAAAATATCTAATCAGTACGTATACAATGTTAATATCTAATAATTTGAATAACGCATGCACCTAACTAATATCTAACTATACAATAACTGACTATAATTATCTAACTAATATTAACTATGAATAAAAAAACAAATGAATAAAATAGAGATGCCTGCTTTCCATGAATGCCGTGTGTTTAATGAAATTTATTCATTGTTAAAGAAATCGCTGCAGTGAGATTTAAAACGAGTGAGAGAGTTTGCTTGCCGCAGCTTGACAGGTAAGCAATTCCAAAGTACCGCACCACTATAACTGAAGCTGTTCTTTAGAAAATTGGTGCGGGGCAGAGGAATAGCTAGTTTGCCCTCGGTGTCCCTTAGAGAATAGCTCGAAACGCTACTACGGTCAGCGAACTTTGAACGAAGATATTCAGGCGCTAGGCCATTTAGCGATTTATAGACCATAGTAATAGTTAGAAATTTCCGTTGATTGTCTAGTTTTCTCCAGCCAAGTTTTTTGAATAGATCATCAGCATTGGCGTCGTAATCGGAAAAAGTCAAAATTCGTACAGTACGATTTTGTAGCTTTTGAAGTTTAGTGGCAAGAGTTTTATTGCAATTTCCCCAAACGACGCTACAGTAGTGGAAATGGGGCTGCACTAAAGCATTATAGATACACAAAAGTGTTTCAAAAGGTACAAAAGGTCTCGTGCGTTTCAAGGCGCCAATGCCAGAGGCAATTTTCTTTGACAGTTTGTCTATGTGCATTGTCTATGTGCATTGTTAATTTTTGTAGTTCATCGTTCAATTCAGTGACTGATATTAGCTGTTCTGCAAATTGTATAGGAAACATATTTCAAAGGAATTGATAGAATTTAACTGTTTTTTATTCTGACATCAGTGCTGTTCACCGACGGAATCCAGTCAATCCAATCGCCAGTGTCATTGCCATTTGCATCTTTCTGACTCTTGAACTGTACAAGGTAACCTTGACGTTTACTGTAACTAAGACGTTACTGTTCCAGTTAACCATCCTAGGTATATTAGTTTACCTTCCTTATCTTTTTCTTGATATTCTACCTCGAGAGTCGAATCTATCAATCCTTTTCCTCTTAATCGTGATCTGCTTGTTCCACCTCTAATATGTTGTCTTTTGTCTGGCGGGCCATTATCTTCCGTGGTACAACTGACATTGGTTTCTCCGCTAACAAGACTGGTTCGTTTCCTTTTTCTATTTTTCTTTCTTCGCGGGCTAGAGTAATTGATGTTTACGTTTTCCGAACTAGCAGCCATCTTAACAGCATGGATTCTGTCCTCCATGTACATATTTTCTAGAAAAACATTTAAGTTGTTTTTAGATTTAAAAGACTGTCTATTAATTGTTTCCACCGGGTTGTTCGTACTACTGCTTTCTTCCCATTCTTCTGTGTCTCTCTTTGTGAATGCCTTTGTAAACATCTGTAAATGCCGTGTTCTTGTCCACCAATTTGCCCAATGTTTGAGTTTTCTCCAGTGTCCATTTGAAATGTTCTGATTAATAGTTTCTGACAAATACGGAGATGCGTGGGAGAGATCCTTTTTTCCTGATAAAACGTCAAATAGTGAAATAACATCGGTTTTGGTTGGTGCATCCTCTATTTTCCGCGCCAGCGTTTTAAACAAACTTGACTCTTCTGGCGAACGACACACCAGTTGCGACACTCTGTTCACAGAACGTAACCAATGGACTGAGCATCCTCTTACAACATTTTCGGCGATGTCTTTCCCAAGAACTCGGACAAAACCATTATATTCAGCATCATCGAAGTCAACCATGATGTACAGACCGAAAACGAAGCCGTTGAGTCATTGGGTAACGGCTTCCTTGGTCACTTGCCTATGTACAGACCGAAAACGAAGCCGTTGAGTCATTGGGTAACGGCTTCCTTGGTCACTTGCCTATGTACAGACCGAAAACGAAGCCGTTGAGTCATTGGGTATAACGGCTTCCTTGGTCACTGTAATATAGGTTAAAATATTAATTTACATATATATAATAAATACCGACCAATTTAGTGGCTTTAAAATCCTTCCTATAAACAGACCAAGAAAATAACTAATATAGCCGTTATATATATTCCCAAACTGAAGGTTTCGGTGAGGTGAGGTAGAGCACGGAGGGGGATTTTGTTAATAACCCGTCGTGCGTTGCAGTGGCCGAGTTGGCTCCACTGTTGGCTTTTGAACCAGAAGCCGCGTTTATAGCTTGAAGCAAAGGGTTTTATTGTATTCCGAGATACTGTGCTCGGAACATATCGGTTTCGTCACCCAGAGCCTCTATTAAACCTTCGATTCGAAGATTTCAGTTGAGGTCGAGCACGGAGAGTGATTAACTGCTCAACTCCTCCGGCATGACAGCGGCCGAGTCGGCTCCACTGTCGGCTCTTGAACTTGATTCGGTTATAAAGATTCCCGTCATTATGTTCTGAGATATTGAGCTTGGAACAAATCCCTTTCGTCGACCTAACAGTCCGTCTGTCGGGTATAGAAGGCCGTCTGGTTTATGACTCCTCTGCACTGGAGTCTGACGAAATCTGCATGTTGACCCGACTTGCGCGCAGACCCTGAATGTGGTACATTCCAAGTTGATAGCGGGACGAACCAGCGGGACGTCTTCAGGAGATTTGGCAATCGATTCTCGCTTTAATATCAAGCTTCGACGGTTGATTCAACCGTTAGCGAAGTCTGCGAAATACATCCATTTTCCGAAGAACGGAGTCGGTTCGTCTGTGGAGAAGAATTTAGCGGTTTCATTGGCGAAGTTGCCATGATATACGGCCACGTGTTCGACCAAACGCATCGATCGAGCTGACGCTTCTGTCCTCTTCTGTCCTTGCGTTTGAGGTTCTAAATTTGCTCAACGAAAACAGAACAGAAGGAATAGCTTAGAGAAACAGCAACAAGCGTTTCGATTGAGACTTGAAACATAAATGAACAAGAATAATAATATAAGAGACTACTGACCTTATTGTAAGCGCGAAAGGAAGAACTGATTATTATTCATTGCGCCTTTGGTTTTATATGGTACTCCTTTGCATTTGAAAGCTTTAAACACGTGACACTGACCAGTAAGTTAATTAGGAAGTATGCATAATTATCCCATAATGTGGAGCATATCGAAAGAGAACATAAAACATTAACTGAAAAATGTTGCCAAAGGATGAATATAAATAATTATCCTATAAATATTATATTTCAGACAATCAGAGCTCATCTTTACTATGAAATACAGGGCGGTATTTCATGGTTTTCCTATGAAATACAGAGCGGTATTTCATGGCTAGGTCAAGGCCAATCAAAATGCAGGAACTTTCGCGCCCTTTCTTTATCAGCCAATAAGAATTCACCATTTTGAATACATAATCAGTTTGCAGACGTGCGCGGCCGCCACTCGAAATTTGTGTTTTCCGGCAAGAAAATTCGCAGTCTATCGTCCCGTAAGTTACTTTGTTTTCGTGATAAATATTTACTTAAATTTGTTATTTATAGGATAAATTCATATTATTTTAGTATATAACTCCCCTAAAGGCTCCTTGTATACCAAATAATACAAATTTCTCGTGGAATATTCGCCCGTATTCCATAGAAAACGATGAAATAACCAGTAAGTATACTCCGTCATGTTCAATGCGAAATACCAGCTAATATTTATAGATATAATAAAGAAATATTCGGATGTAAATAATGTAAACAAAACAATGGCTTCAGCTTTGTAGCATCCAGCAGCATCTGAGAGTGATGTTAGCTGAGTGGTGCTAAGAAGCATGGTGTTTATTCCCGGGAGGGGGGGGGGGGCACTCTTGTCTATATATATGTGTGTGTGCGGCGGTACTGGGTCCGAGTTTGAACCTTTCTGGGTTATAGACAATGGTTCGCACAGTCTTAAAAAGGTAATAAGTTCATGTCCTAGATACACCAATATGTTACTGACGTTCTATGACCGAAACATAATAGAACGTAATTAACCTATTGTTGTATCTAGGACATGAACTTATTACCCTTAAAAAGACCTTAAATTTGACTCCTTGTCCTTGAAAAGTTATTGAATCCAAAATGTCCTTGAAAAGTCCTTAATTCTTGGAAAGTTCTTGAATTGCTAAATTAGCACATTTGTGTGACAGGGTTTTATGAAGGCCAATAACTGAAGCACGTACTGTACGTTGTCTTTGGAAATTTCAGTTTAATTTAATATATAGTTTGATGCTAACATCCGGATACTGCTCATCGGATCGTAATTCGAAGAATATAATGCTGTCCAGTTATTGGCCACCTGTTCCAATAAGTACTGAGAGCCCTGTCTGATCACTGAAATTGTGGAAAAGACTGAAATCATAACAAAGAAAAGTGATTAGAGGGGAGGGGGTGTCAAATTTCTGGTCTCACATTTAAGAGGGAGGGTCAAGATTTTTTGGAACCCCTAAAGTGTAAGTATAGCCCCCTTCCGGTAAATAGTGACTGGTCCCTTATACAGTATGTGTAGTTTGCAACCTCGTTTGGTTTAAAAGATCAAAAATCACCAAACGAAAACCTGCAGGCAGCTCCATTACCTATCATACTTCTATTTCTAAATGTTTTATTTGTTTTATACCAATAGGAAAATACTAATTAATCGGAGTAAATTTGATTTCACATTTTCACACCAAACATAATCAATTTCACGTCGGATTCCCATTCTGAAACCTTTGCGCGTGATGTTTACCATCGAGAGCACAATTATAATACACTTTCTATCCACGAGTTCGCCATTGAGGCGCTATGTTTAATGAATTAAATGTTTGAATTCACGGAAGTTGATAGACTCAATGGCTTCTAGCTCTAGCAAATCAGAAGGGGAGACAGACGGCTGTACAGTGCCATCTAGCAACTTTCTCAGTCGTACTGTAAGTTTTTGTGGCCTCTCATTCATACCAGATGGTAATACGGGGTATCCCATCAAAGCCAAGTGCTGAACCGATAGATCTGTAAAGCTAAGCTTTTGTGGCCCATCCCTTCATGTAGGACGACACGAATTGCTACCAAATTGAATTGTATTGTATTGTATTGTGTTGCGTTCTATTGTTGTATTGAATTGTATTGTGTTGTATTCTATTGTATTTTTGGTAAAAATTCGCGTCGTCCTACCATAGTTAATAGAGTGGAATGGTTAGGAAACCCAGCGACCTTCTTTGTTATAAGTCTTTGTTAGCTTTTTTCAACCTTGAACGTGCACAAAAGACAATAGAAATTCCAATGTGTTAATCATTCAGCCAATAGAAACGCGTGAGTTCAGTCGTTGAGGGGACGCTAATGAACTATAACCGTGCACAATCTTTTGTCTTACCCCTTCCAAGCTAAATCGCAGCGCCTTTGTTAGCCCCTTTGAAGTTTGCCGGGTTTCCTAACCATTCCACTCTATTAACTATGGTCCTACATAAAGGGATTGCCGCTTTGTGGAACTAATATTCCGCAATGCACTGAACTTAATATCCTAGGTGTTACCTTCCAGCAGCACTGTAAATTCTCTGCTCGTGTAAGAAAGAAACTTACGGAGGCGAACAAATATCTTTTTATCGTAAGATTCCTAAGAAAAGAAGGATTGAACCAGTCAGAAATCGACCACTTTTTTAATTCTATAATAGTACCTATAAGATAACTTATGGCCTACTTGTATACGGCTCCTCTGAGCCTGACTTATCTATCATGCAGTGTTTTCTAGACAGATATTTTAAGAGAAAATGCACTACTAGTCACCTACGAATCAGAGAATTACTTCAGAAGTGTGACAGACAGATTTTCCGTTAAGTCCGCAATAATTCTAATCACCGTCTGACTGAGCTTATGCCTAAAATTGAACCTTCTTCCAGGAACCTCAGAAAACAATCCTCCCTTTGGCCTAATTTAAAATAAACACCTTGCTTCAAGAACTCGTTTGTAATAGATTAATCTTCAGATATAACTTGGCCCTTTAATTAGACAATTATTACACTACTATAACTTATATTATGACATTATATTTCAGTATTTACTACACCAGTGAATATCACTTTTCGCGCGCTCTGATTGGCTACTCAAACAGTGAATATGATTTCACAATCACCTCCAAGCGAAGCAGCGATCACCTCGCGCGAGTTTTTGTCCAAGAAAATGAAATAACTATTTGATGCTGGCTATTCACTAATGTGTGGTATATACTAAAACAATTATTCACCTCGGTGTCGGTGAATAGTGGTGGATATTCACCACTTTTCACCTCCACTTCGGTGAATAATTGTTAAATATTTGTTGTATTATTATATTACTGTAAGACCCGGTATGTAATGTACTGAATGCAAGGACCAATTCGGACGAAGTGCAGGAACCGGATCACCTTGGATGGGATCTAATCAGCCAAAATATCCGAATATCAAGACAAAATGAAAGGCTGATTGTACGGTACTGGGAATATATATAATTATTACCGATATTTCGGTTGGCACGGCCAACCTTCCTCAGGGTACACAAGTATATGGCAAGAAACCGTTAGTTAGGTATGTATTTTACCGGTTGAGAAATAAAGACATTATTAAGCTAACAGACGCTAGACAACACATTGAACGTGTAATAAACTCCGCCAAGTCAGGCATAAGTGCTTGGAAATTAAAATTTGTTCTGAAAAAGTCCTTGAATTTTGTTTGGCTAAATTTAAACATATACGAACCATGTAATGTCCAAATGGAGAATAATCCGGGTTCATTTTCACAATAACTTGAAAATTCAGGTTTTGGAGCAGGAGCTCCTGTTTTGGAGCCATTTATCATACAAGTGCTTTCCTCCTCTTCCCGGCATCCTGCCCATCAATGAAACGCCAGCCAGTGATTGTTTAAACGTCGTTTGTATTTGTTATTATGTGTGTAGGCTGCAAGGTATCCTGGCACGCAACTAAAGACTCGTGCATTCATATCAGTCCTAATGCGAACACCAGTAGTTTACTGCATCCTAATGAACACTGCAACACACTGCAAGGCAAGCACTTTCTCGCTCAATCAGCAGAAGATTTCAGAGTGCAGGATCGTATCATCTATATCCTGAAGATGAAGAAGAGTGTTAACTCCACAAGCTGCCTCGTACTCAGCAATGCAACAAGATCCTATCAAGGAATGTTACCAGCCTGGAACAGGTCACGTGATCCTGCACTAAAGGGTCAGGTATCGGCTGAGGGACTGGGTACCAGTTACGAGTGTGCCGTGCAGGATGTGAAGGGGTCCTGGTACCGACACACGTGTGACTTGAGGGACTGTAGTATCATGTGCGTTAGACCCAGAGGTAAATATATACAAAACATTTTGAGAACCTTTATATACTTTCGTTGTCAAGCAAAATTTCAATTCAATAAAAAAGGAAAACGACACCTGCTTAGTAAAAAAACACAGCGATATATTGACATGTAAAATTTATTCTTATGCGTCGGTTTCGTAAGTGGATATTAAAGGGGCATTGTCAATCGAATTGAACCTTCAAGTTATAATTAAAACAAGACTACGAAAATAACAAATTAACACCTTATAAGATCGAAGAGAAATACCATATGAGTATCCTGGTGTACTTTTTAAAAAAAAAATGTTTTATCTTATTTATTTAAACAATGTGTTGGCTTTATATTTTCCCCAAGAGCTGGTAGCTCATCTAGGGGGCTTTCGTGAACTTTACTTAAACCTTTTCGATAGAGGATTGCAAAGTTTAAAGTGGATTACGAAAGCTCATTTTCGGTTACAGTGAACCGATTTCAAGTTGCTATAAATTTATCTAAAAAGGATTCGAATCTTTGCCATCCTTCATCAAAATTGTCTCCAATTTTCTCCAGGATACGTGCGAAACATACTCTGCTAATCTGATTATTTGGGGGTTGACACAGCTCCTTAAAACTGTAATAATTTCCCTTCAATCCACCGGCATCACTAAACCTTTCCACGTTTTATTTATTTAGATCTAATGGTCCTCTCTGGAACGTTCGCTCGAAGAAACGAAGACACCACTCTTATAAACAACACGATAACCTGGCAAATTGTCGATGACGTCATTCACTGTGCACGTGAATGTCTCGTGATGACCTCGTGCGCATCCTTCAATTACGAATACAGGCCAGGTGTAGCTGCGGTGGGCTCTCGGTGTGAGCTTAATAGACGAATCTTGTCAAAGTCTGTACAATACTTGAGACAACGGGATTATTATAGCTATTACGAGAGACTCCAATAGAACGGAATTCTTACCCGTGGGGGAGGGGGGGGGGAGGCACACTTGTTTATGACGTAATATATATATGCGGCTGTACAGGGTCCAGTTTTGAACTTAATTCCGATTTCCGGGTCCGGGTTTTCGTAAAAATATGTCGTATTCCGGTTTTAGCCAATCAGATTGTTGGATTTAATTACTAGGTTAGACTATTCAGAATAATCAAACAGGGAGATAATCCAGGTTCATTCAATAACTAGGAAATCTGGGTTTTTGAGGTACTTTTTCTCTTATCAGCAAAACGTCCTTCCCGGTAAACATTTCAATATTTCGCAGAAAACTGGGAATGTTTTTGGAAGGAGGAGTATGACTGAAGTTTAGGTTTCTATGGCGGATTCAGGATTCTTTGAAGGGGGGTTCAATAGGGGTTCAATCATGGAAGCTTCTTTGTTTTGTTTCGTTTGTTTTTACAAAAGGGAGGAGAAAAGGGGAGTTCGATTGAGAGTACGGGGATCCCCTCTTTTACCCCATGGATTTGCGCAAATTTAACTGCCACACTGCCCTGTTGACTTATCGCTGAAGACAGTTATACAAAGTATACGGTACACATTTGATCAGGTAGTTTAGACGTTGTTGATAATGCTCTGGCATGGTGAGTCTCTGAGGTTTTTCCTTCGAATCCAATGGAAACACGCTTGAAATAACGATAATCGTAATTGTAATGACATTCTGAAAACCAGTCAAGGAAAAAGATAAACATTTGTTACGGCTTAGTGTAGTAGTGATGACGCCTGCACTACACTGCAGTACACGCAAAGGGCTACGAGTTCGAGTCCGAGTAGGAGCGCTCAAAAAATATTTTTCCTCTCTTTACCTTCTCTTCTTGTTTACCTGTGAACCCTAGCTCTAGGTGAGTGAGAACCCGTCGTTTACCCGTGAACTCGTCCGATGGTTAGGCCTTAGGGTTTGGTTTGTGGTTCGGGTTAGGATTTGTCGTAGAATTAACGATTATCATTGTTCCAAGCGTGTTTGCCATTTCAGGATAATTGTTAATTCAACGGGGAGAATGCGTTGGCACAGCAGACGTGAAAGAATTTAAAATTTCATACTCGACACGAGGAACTCTGCACTTTCTGTCCGCCGCCAACTTGGATTAATGGCATTAGCCGCTAACAACGCGCGGGCTCAAATGTCCTCGATTTCTGGCGATGTCTTCGTGTTCACAGAAAGATCTACATGGCTGTTGAATTAGATTGATCATAAGATTACAGGAATGTTTCCAATGTAAGGGGCTATGTCATGGTACTGCGCATGTATGAAGTCAGTGTTCAATGTTTGATTGAAAGTATTTTCATTATTTTACTTGAATACTGCATATTTACATAGTGTATTAGTCATTTTTGAATATTTACTTTGATTTTTACCATCCCACATGTGCACGACGTTCGTCAGTTCATATGAGAATCGCTGATAATGACCGTGTCCGGCCCGGACATCTTAATGTAATGGTCTCTCACCGTGACACAGTCCCTTTGATAATGGTTTAACATCATCATCAGAGCCAGGAGTCCATTACCAGGAGCGTCCATACGTACTATATATGTGACTTGGTGTATTTACACCTTGGGTTATTAGATTGTATCAGGAGTCCATTACCAGGAGCGTCCATACGTACTATATATGTCACTTGGTGTATTTACACCTTGGGTTATTAGATTGTATCAATGTACTATATATGTGACTTGGTGTATTTACACCTTGGGTTATTAGATTGCATCAGGAGCCCATTACCAGGAGCGTCCACATTGTACTATATATGTGACTTGGTGTATTTACACCTTGGGTTATTAGATTGTATCAATGTACTATATATGTGACTTGGTGTATTTACACCTTGGGTTATTAGATTGCATCAGGAGCCCATTACCAGGAGCGTCCACATTGTACTATATATGTGACTTGGTGTATTTACACCTTGGGT
Source organism: Actinernus sp. WN-2022 (assembly GCA_030867875.1). Lineage (NCBI taxonomy): Eukaryota > Metazoa > Cnidaria > Anthozoa > Actiniaria > Actinernidae > Actinernus > Actinernus sp. WN-2022. The sequence continues at coordinate 44,256,469 of JAOWCC010001751.1, forward strand.
TATTAGATTGTATCATATGTACTATATATGTGAGTTGGCGTATTTACACCTTGGGTTATTAGATTGTATCATAAGTACTATATATGTGACTTGGTATATTTACACCTTGGGTTATTAGATTGTATCATATGTACTATATATGTGAGTTGGTGTATTTACACCTTGGGTTATTAGATTGTATCAATGTACTATATATGTGAGTTGGTGTATTTACACCTTGGGTTATTAGATTGTATCATATGTACTATATATGTGACTTGGTGTATTTACACCTTGGGTTATTAGATTGTATCAGGATCCCATTACCAGGAGCGTCCATACGTACTATATATGTGACTTGGTGTATTTACACCTTGGGTTATTAGATTGTATCATATGTACTATATATGTGACTTGGTGTATTTACACCTTGGGTTATTAGATTGTATCAGGAGTCCATTACCAGGAGCGTCCACATTGTACTATATATGTGACTTGGTGTATTTACACCTTGGGTTATTAGATTGTATCATATGTACTATATATGTGAGTTGGCGTATTTACACCTTGGGTTATTAGATTGTATCATATGTACTATATATGTGAGTTGGTGTATTTACACCTTGGGTTATTAGATTGTGTCATTTGTACTATATATGTGAGTTGGCGTATTTACACCTTGGGTTATTAGATTGTATCATACTGATTGTGCGCCGCCATGGCTGCCACGTTTATTTGGCTCTCGAAATATTTGCTCTGTTTTGCTGTTTTTTACCGTCTTAACTACTCTATTTCGCCATATGAAGATGTATCTAAGGACTCTGGCACGTATTGCAAGCTCCTGCAGTTCCACAGATGGGATTTTTATCCATTTTCTTGTCGTGTATCTCCGGTGAAATCGACATTGGCGCCCGCTGGATTCTGTTCGTCGAAATTAGCAGCTACCAAGTGGACCAAACATGGTCAAATTTCGCTTCTAATTCCTGGACATGACCCACCGATTGATATAACTGTTTATATGGATGTACTTTCACAGCCTGGTCCTGAAGTTAAAGAATATACTACTTGTGGAACAAGATTTGGTGAAGATTTTCATTCTGAACAAAGGCTTAAAACAACAAATGGTAATATGCAAATGAATGTAACTCATAAACTGAACTCCTACTCTAGAAATGAACTCCTGGCTCTTCGTCGATGTGCTACTATAAACACACAAGATTGCAATCGACTGTTCTCGGTTCTAAAGACATACGACTTACTCTGCTACAGAGGCAAGAGAGGAGGTAAACGGAAAATTCCTACAATCACATCTCCCCGGCTAACTGATGCCTTTTGTCCTACCCGTCCAAGGCAGCAATATGTAAATAACACGAACTTGATTACAATCCCTCGCTCGCCGCTTGTCAGCTGTAATATTCCCTCCAAGCTCGTTGATGTTCCAATGGATTTCTGCCTGCTTAACGCTGGATCGATCAATAACAAATCATTCATAATCAAGGATTTTGTAGTCGAACATAATTTGGATATCCTGGCTCTTACCGAGACGTGGACTGGGTCAGATATGGCTGATCAGAGAATCATCAATGATATATGTCCTGCTGGCTATCTGTTCCAACATGTTCCCCGTGCAACAAGGGGAGGTGGAGTTGCAGTCTTGTATAAACAATCCCTCAAGTTCAAGAATCTATATATACCTAAAGCTTACAAATCATTTGAAGCTGCTGATTATTTGATGAAATATTCGTCGTGTAATCTGAGAATGATCATTGTCTACAGACCGCCCCCATCAACTAGGAATGGTCTCACGCTGAGCATGTTCTTCGATGAATTCAGTCGATTCCTCGAATCAGTGATTACTACTCCAGACCCGTTATTGATTTGTGGTGACCTGAACTTCCATCTAGATTCCCTTGATGACTCTGCCGCACTACGATTTGTGGACCTACTTGATACTTTCAATCTTCAGCAGCATGTCAAGGGTGAAACTCATCGAAATGGACACACCCTTGACCTAGTAATAACCAGAACTGATGAACATGATGTCATTTCCAATTTGCATGTCTTGGATCCTGTAATCTCAGATCATTACGCGGTGCATTGTGGGATATCCCTAAGTAAGCCATGTTATCCAAGAAAAGAAATAACCTACAGGAAGTTAAAACTGGTCGAAAGAGAGCGTTTTATCGAAGACATCAGGAACTCACCCTTAATGGGTTTTGAGAATCTCGATAATGTTACAGATCTATCGAACTTATACGAAAATACACTATCGTCATTATTGGATCAACACGCCCCTCTCAAAAGACGCACTGTCACCCTACGACCAGCAGCCCCATGGTATACGGATATGATCAAGGCTGAAAAGGTGAAAAGAAAAAGACTTGAGCGTTGCTGGCGAAAGAACAGACTTACTATAAACAGGGAACTATATGTTAATCAATGCAATCTGGTAAACAAGATTATCTATGAATCTAAGATGAAGTTCTATTCGTCAGTTATAGAGGACAATAGCTCAAACCAAGTAGTTTTATTTACAGCTGTTAACAAAATGTTAAATTGCCAGGCGATACATAAGCTACCCTCGTACGATAATGCTACTGATCTGGCCAACAAGTTTGCTGATTTCTTTACGGAAAAAGTACAGACTATTAGGGACAACTTCACATCTGCGAGTGACAACTGCCATGATGAGAAAACTGTCTGTCTTTCTGAACACGAGTTACATCTATTTACCCCTACAACGGTCGAGGAGTTATCTAGTGTTCTTGGAAAAACCATCGCCAAATCCTGCAAGCTTGACCCTTTACCAGGCAATATATTTAAAGACTGTACTAACACTTTAATGCCTATTGTTGCAAGGATAGTAAATTTATCATTCGAGGAGGCTGTGGTACCGAAGAAGCTTAAACAGGCAGTTTTAACACCTAAGATAAAGAAGCCTTCCCTCGATAAGGAACTGTTTCCAAGTTATAGACCAATCTCGAACCTTACATTTATTTCTAAGGCTACCGAGAAGATTGCTGCCGCTCGACTGAATGTTCATCTCAAAGACAATAACTTAAACGAGCTTTTCCAGTCAGCCTACAAGCAGGGACACAGTACTGAAACAGCGTTGGTCCGAGTACATAATGACATTCTTCGCAGTATTGATAACAATGGATGTGTCATTCTTCTATTATTGGACATCTCAGCCGCATTTGACACCGTAGACCATCATATATTGCTTACTAGACTCTGTTGTCGTTTCGGAATCAAGGGAAAGGCTCTTGCATGGATGAAATCCTACCTCTGTGACAGAAGCCAGTTTGTGTGTGTTGGCGATGAAAGCTCTACCAATCGTGATCTACCTTGTGGTGTACCTCAAGGTTCTGTACTAGGCCCTATCTTGTATCTGTTGTACACAGCACCCCTTGCAGATGTCATCAAACGCCACAGAATGTCATATCATTTCTATGCTGATGACAGTCAAATATACCTGTCCTTCCAGCCGTCACGTACTGACGAGCCTGAGTATTCAAAATCAAAGGTGGAAGCATGTATCCTAGATATCAACAACTGGATGACCGCAAACAAGCTGAAAATCAACAATGATAAGACAGAACTACTAGTGTTGAATGCCCGCCATAAACCAGTTCCACCACTAGACTCTATCTATGCGGGTACTGATCTGATCACAGTGTCCAAGTCAGTCAAGAACATTGGCCTTTGGTTTGACCACACACTTTCAATGAACAAACAAGTTAATTTCATGTGTAAAACTGCCTTTTATCATTTACGAAATCTATCTACTATCAGAAGATTTCTGTCATACAGAGATTGTGAAATCTTAATACATGCCTTTGTAACTTCGAGAATTGACTATTGCAACTCTCTATTATCTGGCCTACCACAATGCTTAGTACAAAAACTCCAGTACGTGCAGAATGCTGCGGCACGCCTTTTAACATATTCTAAGAAACCAGAACATATAACACCAATACTTTAAAGAACTACACTGGTTACCCATTACTGCTAGAATAGAATTTAAAATTCTAATTTTAACTTTCAAAGCTTATCATGAAACTGGACCTTATTATCTACAAGAACTCTTAATTAAATATATACCTGGTAGATCGCTACGCTCGGTTAATAAGAAACTTTTAGTCGTCCCTAAATATAATCTTGAAACTTATGGAAAGCGCGCATTTTCAGTAATTGCGCCAACATTATGGAATAATCTGCCTGGCATTATAAGGACTACTGAGTCTCTAAACACTTTCAAGAGCAGAGTTAAAACTTACTTATTTAGACGCTATTATCACTCTGATACCTGAAATACTTGATTGAGTCGGCTACGTAAACGTAATTTATTTGAGTAAATATTAATTAATTATTTATACACCAATATTGTAATTTTAAGGATAACATTTGTATATAATTTAAACATTTGTTATAGTTACTTACATTATTACTTATATTATTATTATCAGTAGTAGTAGCATTGTAAAGCGCTATTGGTTTTATAGTAGAAATAACGCTATATAAATAAAGATTATTATTATTATTATTATTATATGTACTATATATGTGAGTTGGTGTATTTACTACACCTTGGGTTATTAGATTGTATCAGGAGCCCATTACCAGGAGCGTCCATACGTACTATATATGTGACTTGGTGTATTTACACCTTGGGTTATTAGATTGTATCATATGTACTATATATGTGAGTTGGCGTATTTACACCTTGGGTTATTAGATTGTATCATATGTACTATATATGTGAGTTGGTGTATTTACACCTTGGGTTATTAGATTGTGTCATTTGTACTATATATGTGAGTTGGCGTATTTACACCTTGGGTTATTAGATTGTATCATATGTACTATATATGTGAGTTGGTGTATTTACACCTTGGGTTATTAGATTGTATCGGGAGCCCATTACCAGGAGCGTCCATACGTACTATATATGTGACTTGGTGTATTTACACCTTGGGTTATTAGATTGTATCATATGTACTATATATGTGACTTGGTGTACTTACACCTTGGGTTATTAGATTCTATCATATGTACTATATATGTGAGTTGGCGTATTTACACTTTGGGTTATTAGATTGTATCATATGTACTATATGCGTGAGTTGGCGTATTTACACCTTGGGTTGTTAGATTGTATCATAAAATGATGTGAAAATTCATGTGAAACAGAATACCCCCGCCACTCATAATGATGCAATCATATATTATAAGTTACTTTGGTGTAGCCGTCTACATGCACACGTACATCTACGCATTGGCGCGTAGCCACCAACATCTTTTTCTAATATACATAAAGTATGATATATTATGGTTAGCCTGTGCTATATCAAGGCATAAACAGGTTGATGCGTAGCCAGCCATATATGCACACACCTTCGTGGGTACCTTCGTGCGGCAGGGTATTCTGTACTTGCTCCTGAAATTATATTAAACCACAAAATAACCAAAAACAGTGGGAAAATGCATGTGAAAAATTATAATGTGGCATGCATGCATATATATATACATATATATAAAATGTTAAAAACTTTAAAAATGGAAAAAATTAAAAAACTATGTTACTCGAGTTTCACGCTCGAAGCGATCATCAGACTAAAAATGTGCGTAAATTACGGAGGCTTATAACTGGCAGCATAGAATTTGTTTTCATGTCGGCATTTAGCTAAGAGTTCGGATCTTTTGTTCAACAGTTTTTTTTTTTTGGCTTTAAGAATACAAAGTTTTTCCGCTAAACACAGCTTGCATTGTTTGGAACCACTCTTGTAGGCGTTGGCCCGTTTCATAATTGACCATTTAATCGTAAAATTGGTGTTGGCTTCCTTCAATTCCCAAACGTGCTTTGAGAGGGCGGTGCTTGAAGAATACTTCTTGTTGTTGAAAGAAAGCTTGTGATTTCTAAACCTTGTTTTAAAATCGTGTTCAGTCATTCCGATATAGATTTTTGGCTCGTTATCTGCAGCGGTGATTGTGGCTTTGTAGACTAAGTTTGTTGTTAGGCAGGCGCCGTCAAGCGGGCAGTCGGGTTTCGATCGGCAGTTACATGTTTTGTCATCATTTTGCGATTCATCGGATGTAAGGAGTTTTGAGTTGTGACGGTTGATTACACTCTTCATATTTTCCATGCAACTGTAGCTGACTTTAACATTCCCCCTATTGAAAATCGTATGCAATGGATGTGATTTCGGAAAATGTTTGTCGATTAAACAAAGAAAGATTTTTCCAACGTTGGTTTGAACCGTCATGCTGTAGGGGGGGTTGAACCATAGGATTTTCCTTGGTCTGTTTCTCCTCTTGCTTCTGTTTCTTCTCCTGTTTCACCTATATATAGGGTGCACGTTAATTTTGTGAATCTGCAAAACACGAACATCGTATACGTAGTGTTATCATAACTACAGGCTAGGTTACAGTGAAACCGCTAGAGTACAAATGTAGTTGTAGTGTTCCGCATTGAATCATGGGAATGAAGGGACATGTTTTGGAGCTAAATCTGTGTGCATACATGTTCGGTCTGTTAGTCCGTGTTAGCTTAGTTTAGTAAGGCGAGAATCTACATGGGCGACGAGGACTCGACCACCCGAGTACCTTAAAGACTATGAACGATACTGAAGCGTTTTGGAACTGGGACCATCTTTACTGCATTGTTTTGCAGACATTAGTATTATGCAGTTACTGTTATAGATGTTTATTGCAATTTTGATTTTGAGGAAAAAGAGGGATTGTAGTGTTCCCGCATTGAATCATGGGAATAAAGGGACACGTATTTTGGAGGCGTGTGTGTAGCTTAGTAAAGCGAGAAACCAAGAATCTACAGTAGTATTAGTCGTTTACTTCGTTTACATGTGAGCCAGCACAGGCCAAGAGAAAACCCCTTTGCCATGGGGCAAGGGCAATCGAGATACATGTACAACGACAGGAAAATATTAAAACTTGCATGACCACAGAGAGCGGCGCACGGTGAGAGGTCAGTATTAATTTACAACCAATTTCAATAGGGAACTATTCGATATACTGTAAGACCGGGTGTAAGATTAAGAACTTACTTATTTAACACAGATATGCTTTGTAAACAGGCTCACTTGTTTATCCTGGTTTTGAGGTACTGAATCAAATAATTTAGTGCTGTTTCATATTCCAAATACTGATCAATAGACTTCAAGTACTGAATCGAGAACATGTTTTGCGCGGACACTGAAATCGGTCGTAAAGTGTGTAATCAACGTGCTTTTCTGAGCGTAATTTGAGAATGCTGCAACTTACCTTCGATTCTCGAGGAATCCTGGAGATTGTTATTAAAGAAATAGAGTTTGATAACGCTAAAACCACAGCGCGCAAAAGACAGAGTTTCCAGCAAACGGACTTCACGTGAAGATACGACGGTTGCAGAGAAATATTATACTTCAATATTTGAGCGCCAAGCGTGCATCCGTGATCGGATTGGTTACCGAACACGATACCTGGTATTCTCCGCGACGTGATTGGTTGAAAGTACATCAATACCCGGATGTTGCCAAAGGTTAATCCGTGAGTTACAAACAAAGTTGTCTCCATTTGCACTGCTTTTTATAAAAAGAAAAAGAATGCCGATCAGTTGAAGCCAAAAGTTACTAAATGGCGACAAAACAAGAAGTATTCAAACAAAACTTCCCAGAGTCGGAGGAATGCGATTGTTATAGGAGCTTGATCGAATACTTTGAATTGAAGTGCGTGCACGTGGGAGATCAATAAACAGTTCGGAGTTCCGTTCGCGTTCATCCTGTGGCGTGTAGACGTTCTTGGTTGGCAGACAGATCGACGATTAACATTTCCTTGGAATAGTGAACTCATCAGTGGGAACCGTGTCCCGGTCCAGTTGAACTTGAACTCTGATCTGCAGGTACGACACAAAACGTCTCGTTGTGGTAATATTCATTGGATAGAAAAGGACGAATCTTGTTTATGCAAAATGCTTGTCTCAGGGATATATAGTTACAAACTGCAATCAGCCACTTGATTTAACAGTTCAGAGACATAAACTGAAGACTAGGCTGGCCAATTTGATTTAAATAGTGAGGGTTTCAGTACCTATATAACCAAGTCTCTTATTTAGACCGAAAGGCTGGATCGATTTTAGTTTAATATTTAATCCAAAATCGTTCTCTTTCTCTGAGGATAATCTTCTTCCTCTCATGCAGTAGCCTGAATTTCAGCCGTCTCCTCTGGTTCGTTCCTCCCGAGAGAGACGTCTGAATCCAATAGCCGATAATGCCGTCCAGTGACGTCACTACCAGATGGCCCTGTTGGTGAAATTTATAAGAATATGGGTGCCGCTTTGGTGAATACAACTTGAATTCACAGATTTTAATACCCGATGGCACCAGTCGGTCGACCAACACCTACATGAAAAAACTGAATATCCCGCTAGGCGCGAAGTGTCAACTTTAACATCAGATCAAAGACTTAGTGTTATTTCAGGCGAGCAAAATTTGAATACTGGCACAAACCGAATAACAATTAGACGTCACTTAAATTTCAGTTGGGCGCTGGCATTTGAGTGAACTCTGCTTGTATATTCTTACAAGCCTTATTCTACGAACCTTCAGGATTACAGCCGGTATATTGAAAGTAAGTATTCATAGCTTTTGCCCTATGAAAGCGAAAATTTCACAGCATTATTATTTATGATTTAGGTTAGAGAAAGCGCGAAGTGTATAATTTACCGGATCACTGTACCACGGCGTGTGAGTCAGTGTGAGTTCCTTCGCATAATCTCGACCGGTTCCCGTTCCATTTACCAAATAAAACTAAAGCTCCTTAATATATTAGATCAGTTCATAATTTAAAATCATTCCATACAATTAGTACGTTAATATATAGGTCATGGTTCTGAAAATAATAGACAATCAAGATATTAAAACATCTACTGGGGGTAACTACCAACTGGAAAGTTCAAAATCGAAATCTATTCAATGAATCGAATGTAAATTTGCCTCCTTTATAAGTAGTCTGAACCACTACGCCGTTCAGTTTCCCATGCTAGCTTATAAGCTACAACTCACTGACTTTATCCGTGCTAAACTAAAAAGTATTTGTTTTGAATCATGTATGAGTTTAATTATACTATCCTAGCCAGCATTTAATTGGACTTCATAGAGCAGAGAAGATGGAAAAACAAAAGCAAGCTGTATGTGTAGATTTGGTCTTGCAATTGCCGAACATAAATAGCTTAGTTTGTAAGTTCAGCAGTGCCGAACATAATCCAGAAATAGTTAAGCCATTCCTAAGGGCTAAACTATAGAATACCCGTTCACTCCACGTAGGTCATAGAATGACAGTGCCACTGGTATCACAGAAAATCTGCACCCCTAGGAAAAGAAAAATCGCTATTGTAATCACATCAAAATGTGTTATCACCAATATGTTGTCAACTGGCCTTGTTTTCATTTGTCAACGCTACTCAAAACCTCGATCAATAACTTAACCTCTGTTGATTGCCATCAAATACCCTGTTGTTTCAAAAAACCTCTAGAGATCTGGTGGTCGAAAAAAAACTCTGGTGGTCCAAAAAAACTGGTTATCGAAAAAAAACTAGTGATCTAAGAAAACTCTGGTGATCTAAAAAATCTCTGGTGATCTAAAAAAAACTCTGGTGATCTAAAAAAACTCTGGTGATCGAAAAAAACTCTGGTGATCGAAAAAAAAAACTCTGGTGATCGAAAAAAACTCTGGTGATCGAAAAAAAAAACTCTGGTGATCGAAAAAAACTCTGGTGATCGAAAAAAAACACTCTGGTGATCGAAAAAATCTCTGGTGATCTAAAAAAAACTCTGGTGATCTAAAAAAACTCTGGTGATCGAAAAAAACTCTGGTGATCGAAAAAAACTCTGGTGATCGAAAAAAACTCTCGTGATTGAAACTACTCCTGTGATCGAAAAAAAAACTGTGATGATGGAAAAAAAAGGTCACGTGGGGACGTGACCTTAGAAACACAGTATTTATAAATAGCGATTAATTATGTGTGTATTCAATGCATTGTTTTATCACTAACTCGTCATTTAGGTTAGAAAAAACGTAATCAAAAGCCGTTTGACCTCGCAAACCGACGCCATCTTGGAAAAGCCTCGTTTCCATGCGCCCTGAGTGAGGTAAATGAGCATGTGAAGCAACCCGGGTGGAAAAAAAGATACTCACTAAAACTAATAGGGGTTGTTTACATGATAAGAGGGTAACCCTTGTACTAGGGTCATCCTAATAGTAGAATCATTCTACCGCCATTGTATTCTGCGTTCTGTTTACATGTAAAGGGTCAGTTCATCCTAGCACCACAGGCAGCCCAGACTCGACATATATTTCCCGCTTTTTGGGTTACCTGTGGTATGTTTCATAAGCGATCTCGGAAGAGTTTACATAATTGCTCCTTGTGAATTCTCTTTTCCGATTCCTACGAAATAAACCTTCAATAATAAAAGATTGATACTTAATGAAGTTTTGTGAGTGGTTTTGGATTGATTTGGGGACTTCTGAAGCAGTTTAGTAGGCCTCGAGGTCATAGCTACAAATATACACAAGGTATGCAGCTTCGAGGCGCTTTTCATGGTAGTATCGTCGTGTACGGGTTAACCAAGTACGTCATTATCGTAATGTCATCGGGTTATGAACAAACAACGTCATAATAATCATCGGAAGAGCCGATGTATCTGTAGTCAGCTCCATTCGTGCCGGAAGTAAACTGTACCCTTATCATACCATAGAGAAATTCTCGGTGACACTGTGACAGTGCCGGAAGTAAACTGTACCTTGTCATATATACGTAACAGTGAAATTCTCGGTGACACTGTGACAGGCTCTTGGATTTTTTCGGAAACTGGTTAGTTTTCTGGTCGGGCTTGGGTTACCTGTGGGCCGAGCGAGGCCCGGAGCCTAGCGAGGTCCGAGCCTCGCTCGGCCCACAGGTAACCCAACATTTCCACCCAACCCGAAAACTAATAATTCTGACTACACTACCAAGAGACATTCGTATATAGAAATAGTTTATTTAGGATTGTGTCAGTCAGTCGTACTGCTGAATAATATATGCTGGTCTCCTGACAATGTCTACATGTGGTATAATATGATACAGCATATTATCCTAATTCGAAATGTGCCACGCCAGATACGAAAAACCACTAAAAAACCACTCTTTAGATGTGGCCAAAAAATATGTGGAAACGTATTCCCCGACTAATGCAGTGGCACAGACCTCCGGGGAAGAGGTAAGCAGTCCTTAAAACGATATATCAAAGCTAAACGAAAAGTAAAAAGTACATCAATATTTGGAACCAATCACAACATTTTAGAGCGACCAGGCTTGAATACTGACTACACGTAGAATGATCAATATTCCCCGCCAAACACTTAAATAGTAAGACTATATCCCTAGAGGATAACCCAACCTCTCTATCGTGCCATCAGAATATCAATTTCTGACTAATTCGTTCCTTTGTCACTCAAGCGTCAGAAATTACATTTTCCGAAAAAACCTGACAGCCTGTAAGCAGGCTACGGTCGCAGTTAATTTAATTTTAGGTACGATATCTTCAAACGGTGCCGGGTATTCTATGAGTTCTTTAATAGGGACTGAGCAACAGCTGCGAGTTCAGCATGCATTTACAAAAAACATTAAAGAAATGCTTAGCTGAAAGTTCAGCATTTGCTGAACATAATCAAGGAATGGCTTAGCCGAGAGTTCAGCATTTGCTGAACATAATCAATAAATAGTTTAGCCGTGAGTTCAGCATTTGCTGAACAAAATCAAAAAATGGCTTAGCCGAGAGTTCAGCATTTGCTAAACATAATCAAGAAATAGTTTAGCCGTGAGTTCAGCATTTGCTGAACACAGTCAAGAAATAGCTTAGCCGTGAATTCAGCACTTGCTGAACTTACAAATGTAGTGAGTTCAGCATTTGCTGAACATAATCAAGAAATGGCTTTGCCGAGAGTTCAGCATTTGCTGAACTTACAAATGTAGCGAGTTCAGCATTTGCTGAACATAATCAAGAAATGGCTTAGCCGAGAGTTCAGCATTTGCTGAACATAATCAAGAAATAGTTTAGCCGTGAGTTTGAAGCATTTGCTGACACAATCAAGAACTGAATAGCTTACTGAACCGTGAGTTTAGCATTTGCTGAACTTACAAATGTAGCGAGTTCAGCATTTGCTGAACATAATCAAGAAATGGCTTAACCGAGAGTTCAGCATTTGCTGAACATAATCAAGAAATAGTTTAGCCGTGAGTTCAGCATTTGCTGAACTTACAAATGTAGCGAGTTCAGCATTTGCTGAACATAAACAAGCAGTAACTGGTCAAGAGTCATTGAATTTTGCTGAACACTATAGGAAGGAATAAAGTTAGCATATGCTTTAAAAATATACTTTGAAGTTGCACAGAAAATATTTGTTGAAAACCGTAATGGGGAAAATAAAGGTTCTAATGCTATAAAAGTTACTTGTTGTTTTTGTGTTGTAGGTTAATCGAATAACATTTGTCTATCATTTAACCAAGGAATTCCTCTTTGTGCGAAATATACAAATAATTTCCATTTGCGAATTATCAACCCATCAATTAATTTCACGACTGTAATATGTTTTCATGCTACCCGCATAAGACAATACGTGGCAAAATAATAACCTTCAACAAAGGAATCTTCCTGAAAATTTTATTTTTAGGCAACGGAGCCCCGTACGTAGTCATATCTTGCAGACATTTTGTGTTTGGAATATCGCAACCCATTTTGGAACGTGTTATACTGATGTACTATATATGTGAGTTGGCGTATTTACTCCTTGGGTTATTAGATTGTATCATATGTACTATATATGTGAGTTGGCATATTTACTCCTTGGGTTATTAGATTGTACCAGGAGCCCATTACCAGGAGCGTCCATATGTACTATATCTGTGAGTTGGCGTATTTACTCCTTGGGTTATTAGATTGTACCATATGTACTATATATGTGAGTTGGCGTATTTAGTCCTTGGGTTATTAGATTGTACCAGGAGCCCATTACCAGGAGCGTCCATATGTACTATATCTGTGAGTTGGCGTATTTACTCCTTGGGTTATTAGATTGTACCATATGTACTATATATGTGAGTTGGCGTATTTAGTCCTTGGGTTATTAGATTGTACCAGGAGCCCATTACCAGGAGCGTCCATATGTACTATATCTGTGAGTTGGCGTATTTACTCCTTGGGTTATTAGATTGTACCATATGTACTATATATGCGAGTTGGCGTATTTACTACTTGGGTTATTAGATTGTACCAGGAGCCCATTACCAGGAGCGTCCATATGTACTATATATGTGAGTTGGCGTATTTACACCTTGGGTTATTAGATTGTATCATATGTACTATATATGTGAGTTGGCGTATTTACTCCTTGGGTTATTAGATTGTATCATACTGATGTACTATATATGTGAGTTGGCGTATTTACTCCTTGGGTTATTAGATTGTATCATATGTACTATATATGTGAGTTGGCGTATTTACTCCTCGGGTTATTAGATTGTATCAGAAGCCCATTACCAGGAGCGTCAACAATGGGCTTCTGGTACAATCTAATAACACAAGGTGTAAATACTCCTACTCACATATATAGTACATTATGGGGTGCCAAGTGTCCAAAAATTATATGTCACAATTATATGAAAATTATATGGAAATTATATATATAATCGTTGTTATATCATATAATTTCTTTTCCTCCTATGTTCATTATTTCAAATAATGTTCGTGTTGCTATTTCATTGTTTCATATAATGCAACACTGCCTTTCGCATTATATGAAACCATGATCGTCATTCATTATCTATTATTTCATATAATGCAAGACTGCTTTTTAAATTATATGAAACCATGATCGTCATCCGTTATCTATTATTTCAAATAATGCAACACTGCTTTATAAATTATATGAAACCATGATCCAAAGCCAAATTATTTCAAACAAGTTAATGCTTCAATTCTGCTATAATCCATTATTTGATATAATAGATTATAATAATCTCAAGCATGTTAAGGCATGGTTTTTGAGCAGTTCTGATAAAACATTCAAAATTCGCTATCTTTGTTATTTATGTATGAAATACCCTAAAACTTTGGAATAATACGGTAATCGTGTGTCTTAACATTCAGGTATCGGTATTTTGGTGTTTTGAAGGTCACGTGACCGTAAGGCTGATAAAACAAAGAAATCAAAATGGGGTGGCGGAAATTATTATTATTTTTCAGATTTTCGGTTGGAAATGTTAAGCTTGTTATAGGAAATGAGACTGTGTCCGGAATGGTTGACTTTTTACCACTGAAGAGGATATAAATGGCGAAAAATGGTTCCAAGAATAGGTCACGTGACCTGTTTTCTATATTTTCACCTTAACAGTCTATCAGGGTCAACCATTCCGAACTGATCTTTGAAGCCAACCACAAGTGTAATCAGAAAACACAAAATCGTTACTTAAAATATACAATTCACCACCCCGTTTTTAGTTTAATTTTCAACTTTTTGTGATCACGTGGTTGGTCACGTGATATACATTTTACCAAAATGTTATATTAGGACGACTAAAAACGCTGAGATTAGTTAAAACGCCTATTGTTCTAGGATTTGAGCAAATTCAAGTGACTCTATTCAACAAAATAGCTATAGCCTCGTTTTCATGTTCAAACCATGCCTTAACATGCTTGAGATAATAATAATAATAATGTTTATTCACCTTATCTCTTGGTTGAGACATAAGTATACAACAATGATTACAACAATGTTACTAAAAAAAAACTAACTAGAGAATAAAAAAAAACACATATATATGTAGATGTAGATATATTAGGTTACCGTACTACTAATTTCTTCATATAACTCCATTATTTGTCTGATGTAATTACAACTTGTAGATAATATAGTTCTATCATTCATGGAGACGATATAATAATAAAGATTAGTAGGATCAAATGAAGAGAAAGATGGATTTATGACAAATAAATAATTAATTATTCGAAAATAGAGATCTAGCTTGGGCCAATTTAGGATGGCTACACTGAAATAGGTAGTGGAATTCATCTCCAACTTCATTAGCACTACAGATGTTGCATAGTCTTTGTTCTCTTGGGATGTTGCTGTACCGACCATATTCAATTGGAAATGTGTGTGCCGATAATCTTAATTTAGTAACAGATTTGCGCGTTTTAAAGTCGTTAATTTGGTTTAGATAATCCTCATAGTTGTAAATGTACTTAATTCTTGAATATAATTCTAATTTTGATTTTTTATTGCCCTTAATTATTTCATCTCTCTCTTCATTCCATTTGCTTATATATAATTGTTTTAGCTTAATTGCTAGAGCTTTAACGGTTTCCTTGGGATCTAGAGATGAGGGAGTAGTGAACGTAAAATCTAGCAACTTTAGTAAGTAAGATACGGTAGTAAACCAAGAAGAAACACCATTATTACTTAAATTACTAGAAACTTCCAACGCTTTGGTAAGAAAAGGATTGTCATCGTGTTCAAGTAGGTGGAAGAGATATTTAAGTAATGTTACGTACATAGGAATATGTAAGGGAAGAATGCCAAGTTCAGATCTTACTGCAGAAGTAGTTGATTTTGAATTAACTCCAAGTATCATTTTAAGATGTAACTTTTCACATATTAATTCAGCATAAAATAGTTTCTCTTTGAACTTTATAAATGACGAATAACGTTTCGTATATGCTCCCCAAATTTCGCAATTATATGTCAAAATAGGGCGTATCAAAGTGTTAAAAAGTTTAAGAAAAGTTTTTAAGGGTGTTCTATGATGTGGATGAAAATCTTTCAATAAGCTGAATAGAACTCTTAAGCCCTTATTATATAAATTTACCTCATTTACTTTAAAAGAACCAGACGGTGTTAAAACTGTACCTAGGTATGTATAGGACTGAGCCACTGGAACATTATTTCCACGAAAAATACAGTTGATATTCAGTTTGCGTCCAGATTTGTTAAAAACCATGACCTTTGTTTTCTTCAAGTTTATATTAAGTTTCCATTTTTTGGAATAAGAATGAAGATTATCTAGACAGTTTTGTAAACCACTCTCACTTTCTGATAATAGTAGAAGATCGTCAGCATATAGGAGACAATTTAACTTTAACTTCTCTAAAGACACAGGCTCAGAACCATGTGTAAAAATGTCAGGTATGTCATTGATAAAAATGTTAAAAAGGTTTGGGCTTAAATTGCAACCTTGTTTCACTCCGACAAACGACTGGAAGTAATCGGTTAAACCAGCGTTCGTCTTAACACAAGCTCTTATATGGTCGTACATATTAATGATAATAGCTAAAAAAGACTTGCTCATTCCAATTTTAATTAATTTGTAAAAAAGACCGTTTCTCCAGACAGAGTCGTACGCTTTACTGAAGTCAACGAAACAAGCGTAAACTTTCTTTCCCTGTCTGAAGTAAGAGTCCAAAATAGTTTTTAGAACAAAAATGTGATCTGCTGTTCTATAGGATTTGCGAAAACCAATCTGATTTGGTTTTATGATACCATTGCCCTCTAAGAAGCTAGTAAGCCGTGAATTTAAAACAAGTGTAAAAAAATTGCCTAAACAACTATTAACAGTGATTCCACGATAATTGTTAGGATCATCGACTGTACCTGATTTAAAAATTGGGGAGATATAACCACCATTCCAACACTGAGGATAGCATTTAGATTGAAAAACCAAATTAAATAATTTGACGAAATGGTCAGAATGAAAATTGATGCAACATTTGATCATTTCATTACTTATAGAATCTACGCCTGAAGCTTTGTTATTTTTTAATTTCTTACTTATTTGCAGTAATTCACTAGCAGTAAATGGTTTATCTAAAACTCCAACGAACTGAGTAGCGAACGTATCCATATTTGAGACGAAAACGTCCACCCCTTTGTCAAAAGGAACGTTTTCGGAACGTTTGGCACTGTTTAGGTTCTTAAAATAGGAAAACCATTCTTCCCTATCTATTGTCGATGTTCCTTGTTTTTTGGGATCTGATTGTGATCGTAAAGATGATATTAAGCCATTATATGATATAAAGCCATTTATATGATATAAAGCCATTATATGATATAAAGCTGATTATATGGTATAAAGCCATTATATGATATAATCCCATTGTATGATCACATAAATCCATGATATCATATAATCCCATTATATGATCACGGAAACCATTATATCATATAAAGCCATTATATGATATAAATCCATTATATGAAAGAAACCATTGTATCATATAATATGAATTGTATGCGCGATTGTATGCGCAGTTAGCAAATTTCAGTGTCCGGTGTAATATTTAACTTTAAGCCTCGATATTGTGTTAACGCGTTCAACTATCATTACCTTTCCGAAATTAATACTGTGACAATCTGCTGTACTCTCTTTCGGTTTCTTAACAAATGACGGACCAAGTAGCCAACGATTTGGCTTCGGCGTTAAGCCGAACAATTGTAGCTTGTCTACGATCGGGGATTGTTGGTCAAGACAACGGTGAGACCCAAAATACCACCTCTACGAATGCCAACCCGTCGAGGTCAAATCTCACGCTCCCCTCTCGAGCTCAGCAGCCAAGTTCCACGGCCTCCTCGTCAATTCCTGAGGAACATCAGGTAAGCAAATCCACAATATAAACCTAGTGTATTCCAAAAGCGGTTTTGCTTTATTTCATGTTGGATAATTTTGGATACACGGCAGTGGCGTAGCCAGGTTTTTAACATTTGTAGGCCCAAACAACTGCTCCGTAAGGGTCGCTTCTTGAGGGGTCCGGGAGCATGCTTCCCCGGGAAATTTTTAGATTTAGACTTTCGCAAATGCCTTATGCTGCACTTCCAGGTCATGTTTTGTGTATTTCGACAGCTCCTCAAGCCCAACATTCATTTGTAATAAGGCAAGTAGGCTGTAAAATGTGTAGGTCCGGGCCTACGGGCCTATAGGCTAGATACGCCCTTGCACGGCCATGGTTTATGTCATATATGTCACACAATCAACCTGAAGCACTGTAAACTGATTCATTTATTATTCTCAACTCGTTGAGAAATTTCAAAAGTTTTATTTTCTTTGGAATGACTTTCTTCTTTTTCGAGGAGAAATTAGGAACATAGGCTGTATATGACGTATCAATGCGTGATATTTTTGCGGTCAATAATCAGTTAAGTTTCCATATCTGATGAACAAGGAAACCTATATGTAGTACCCGGAATTTTCGTATCGATGAGCCAATGTTCTGTTTTCCTCAAAATACAATCCTTACTTTGAATTTTAGACAAGACTCGCACATACTTTAATAGCTCAGTGTACTAATAAATCCAGAACTGATTGAACCGCTAGTTGCTGTTTGAACGTTTGATTAATTGCCGATTTTCTTTACGAACTCTTTACCACATTGTCGGTCGACAATTCCCGCCAAAATTGCGTTGTCGCAGGTATATAAGGAGACAGTAAGATATGGTATCAGAATGCCATTTATCAGAAGTACCTAGTTTGACCTTTCTAATTTGACCGAACATTGAAATGGGGGACGGGGGTTTGGAAACTTCAGCTGTTTTAACATTGTGTCTCAAGATTTTTGTTTTTGATTAGCACGCGGCGTGTGGAATATTCGGGAAATACAGCCCTTAATTTCTGCGTGACGTCACATCCGTTTATCACTGATGTAGCAGCCGTTGAGTTGTGACACTATCGGTCATGCAATATGTAGATAATACCCCCGAAAATCCTCTAAAATTAATGCATCAGTCAGTTCCAGCAATGCCCATCCCTCCGATCCCAGGAGTGGGGCATTTGTAACCTTATATCGGTCCGAGGGTCGGGCACTATTCTACCCCGGGCGTATGGTGGGGCATTTGACAATGCAGAAAAGAATTTGGGAAAGAGACTGGTCTCGTGGTAAACGACGCCATACTGTATCAAATAAAAAAACAATAAATCTGAGTTGTTGTAATTACTCCGGTTGCCTGTGGATTCTATCTATTTCTCTAAACCTAGAAACCTGCAGTTGATACCGTCTTATCCACGTTATTTGTATACACTAGGACACGTAAAAGCCGGAAAATTTATGGATTTTTAATTCTTAATAGCAGTTCCCGTACGTTGTATTCTTAACGCTACGCTATAGCCTATACGCTAAACTTTTCAGGAGCCACTCGGGGCCCAAGTTCTGCCGGACCGAGTTTGAACCGATATCAAGTAGTTCGTTTACAAATATACACTGTTTGCTGCTGTCCACCGGAACAACAGAACTCAGTCACACTATTATTATCATCTTTCAAGGGGGACATGAGAGGCAAAACAACATTTCAAAACGGCTTATCCCCTTGAACTTCATTTGCGCGAATATTACACCCAAAATTTCATCTAGTTGGGTTGAATTACATCAGATAGGCTGGTTTTGATTGCTTTAACTATTTGCTATACATGACTGACAAAACTGATCGGTTTCTAAGATTTAAAGTTCTAAAGAAAACTACAGAATTGAAGTTAAACGATTACCCAGGCTCAGCTCGGCCAAGCAAAATATTTCAACTAGTTGGAGGAAGTTACATAAGTAGGTTGGTTTTCATTCTATGACTATGCACTATATACCGTCTCTTGATACCGAACATTAATTAATTTAATCGATTGTATTTTTTCTATTTATCGTTAGGAATTATTATTTATTATCATCAGTGTTATATATGATAAAATACGTATTTTCATGACATCAATCACGATTTTCCATTGTAGTATCGTCAGTCCCTTCTGCCTTCGCTTTGGTCAGGTTCTCTGGGAGAGAAAGTGGGGCCGGTCCGAGTGCATCAAAGAAGAGAAAAACAGCCGCCTCAGCAGCAAGAACACATCTTGTAACTAAGGATGTCATTTGTTTGCCAATATAATTTTTTTTCCAGGGATGTCAGTCCCTACAGGAGCGGACAGGGGAAAGCTTGGCGAGAGAGGTCTTATCGGGAAGATAACGCTAAACTCCTCCTGGTTAGCTAGAGAAGTTTGCGAGGAGGTTGCCTCGATATATCGTCGTCCATTCGCGCTTGGGCCTACAGATGATTTCCCTTTTTCTTATTTGGGGTACGTTATTATAAACACAAATAGCCTCCTCTGCAGGCATCTCTAGTATCGTAACCGCCAAAAAAAAAATGAAATTGGGTTACCTGTGGCCCGCACCTGCCACAGGAATCCCACAATCCGAATTCAGACTTGAGATGGCCTGCGGAGGAGGCTAAAACAGAAACAGAATTCATAAATTCATTCATCCACTCACCAGTCATTCTGTTCATTCTTTCACTCACTCATTTATACATTCATTTTATTATTTATTATCTAATTTGACAATTTATTCTTTTATTTGATTTCTATTAAAATAGTTATTATTATGTTCTTAATCCATTTAGTAAGTTTTTGACATCACATATAAACCAGTTACTTGTGATAAGGTTCAGTTGTTATTTAGGAAAAGAAAATAACATAACGTAATTGATTTATTTGCTCCCAGGCGGCTTGTGCGTGGAAATAGCAGTATAGGGCTATAGGCATATTGGTGTGTTCTTCATCGGACATTTGGCTGTGTTTTAATTAATACTAGAGATGGATAATCCATCCAGACTGACATAAAGACAGAAACAAATACGAGACGGATGATCGGTTTTAAACTTGTCGAAGGGGGCTGAACCAGTGGCGGCAGAGGAATATATGATTAACAAAGGAGCTCTAGCGGAGCTCCCAGAGGACGCTAGTTCCCTTAAATGTCCTTGTTTTTTTTTCGGGGAACTCCGAATTAATATTATTATTATTATTGGGGGGAGGGGGTGAGTAGCTCCACTGCCGCGCCTGGAAATGTTTTGACCGTCTTAATTACACAGGTGCATTGTACGATGCACAGTTTGCCTTGAAACATGTGACTCGTATCTGTGTTTATACCAGAAAAATGCGTCTGGTTGCCGGATGAAACAAAAACGGCCATTAACTCGACTCGCTCAACTCTTACATATATGTTGTGGTTCAATTATTACCTCTGGTACAAATATATTTGAACCAGTACAATTTTTTTGAACCAGTACCATTTTTTTGAACCAGTACCACTTTTTTGAACCAGTACAATTTTTTTGAACTGGTTCATATTTTCAAGATTCTAAAAAGAGATTTTTTAATTTTTTGGGATTCATAAAAAAAAAGGTGTTTAGTTTTTTCTTTTAAAGAAAAAAATAATATTGAACGGGTGACTGAATACACGTGAGGAATTTGAAAACGCACTGATGATTTTGCACATAATTAGAAAGCTCTGAGGAGTAAAAGCTAGTGAGTGATGTTGAATTAAGTTTCAACCAAGCTACATTCCCATGCAAAACTTATTAATGAAACGAAATTAATTTTCACATGGTGTTGTATATACGCTGAACTAACGAACGAGATCAAAGTTTCAATTTAAATGCGACGCGACCTTCAACGAAATATCTCATTTTGAAGTTTAAAATCTTTGCCGGATTGAGCTGTTTTTAGTAGGAACGGCTTGAAGTCATCTGGTATAAATATAAGTACCTTCTCGATGATGAAGTGGAAAACCTCGGTTTTAATCTGGCCGAAGCCATTGCGGTTCAAGTGGCCATGCATAGATCGTGACAATTGAACTTATACGCGCTCATAACTGAGGTGGACGATGTTCCAATTAATATGACTTAAACAGGTGAACAAAATTTAGGTATCTCGGAAATACTAAAGTAGGAACAATTTCTTTTTGTAACTTCCTCCAAAACCCTCAGATGTACGCTAAAGGTAACCATTATTGCGTCGGTCTCGTGTGCGGGTCAACGGGTTAGAGTAGTCGAGTGACTAGTAATCCTTCCCACAATGCACCCGATATATTGATATAGTTATTTAGTATAAACCAACTAGTGGACTATTACAAATTCTGCATTCTGATTGGCTACCCTACTATAGGTCTATTTGTGACAGCCCATGGTAGAGAAAAACCGCACGCATTTTCACGAAATAATAACAGTTTTTCAACTTCAATTGGTTTATTTTTATTATTTTCTACCGTCCGACTAGTTAGTTTATACTAAAACAATTAGACCTCTCGCCCTCATGGGCTACGAGTTAAATAGCCCATTTGGCTGCGCCTCATGGGCTATTGACTCGTAGCCCATGCGGGCTGCGGGTCTAATTGTTAAATAGTTGGGTTTGACAGAATTTTTGCAATTCGCTGTATATATTTGGTAAATCGAACTCGCTAAATAGAAACCTTTTCCCGAAAAAACACCATACAACACTCAAATAAGTACTAATCTTTATTTCTTGAGTATATTTAGAGCAAAGTATCGCTAAATATTCAATCCAGGAGTGAAAATCTAACTCCATATCAAAGTTTCGGCAACCTTTCAATTCGTAGCCACAGGGAACCACAAACCAATAGGCAATATTCGTATTCTCACGGACGAGCTGGAACGAACACTCAATGGAGGCTCGTGCGGGGGAATTCGCTAAAAACTATTTAGCATTAGAAAAGATTCCCCAGCATGAGCCTCCATTGAGTGCTCGTTCCAGCTCGTCCGTGAGAATACGAATATTGCCTATTGAGGTACAAACCTGGAGGATGGTAAGCCTGTGGTTAAGTCGGCAAAGAGAAAGAAAAACACTTAAAATGCACACCGCTATTCCAGCTGAAGTAGTAAATATCATTTGTGAGACGTTACTTTGTCATCAAGAGAAATGTTAAGATACTTTTGATTTAGTTTTTTGTTTTTATTAGACAAGTACCGTAGTCGTAAAATGTCATTCAGCTGTGAATTGTGTCTGCATGTTGACTAAAAATCTGCCATTTTGAATGGGACTGGGAGACAAATATTTTCTTGAATTTTCCGCCTATCTGTTTCCATAGAAACGGCTCTAATCATAAATTATCAAAGCATAATTTTGCCAAGAGCATTTGACCAAGAACAAACTGTCCATTATTTCGTATTCATGAAATCAGGGTAATGATTAGCCTGATTTTCAGACGGTACGACCTCGTACTGTCTGAAAATCAGGCTAGGTAATGATCTGCACTGTGATTGGCTGAAATGGCCAATGGAGACAATAAGATACATATTCTACAAACATTTTTAGGATGACAAAGATGATGATAACATGAAGAATTCTGTCTTTTGTGATTTAACTGCAACTGACGATGGTAACGATGAAAAGGCTGGCTCGCGAGTCTACGGTCCACAGGCAGAACTTTCCCCGCCGCGAGAACAAACACCCCAGGCTTCCATGTACCAGTGAGAACCTTACATTAACATCTACATTAACGGGCAATTTAGAAAATGTTAATAGGTCGAATAAGAAAAACTAATCTAATGCAGTTGCTGGAAAAGTAATATACAGCTTTGAGTAGTTAAAGGGCGGATTCAAGATTTTGTGAAAGGTGGGTTTAGCGAGTAATTTTTTTTTTGGGGTGGGGGGGGGGGGGGTTGGGGGGGGGGGGGGGGGGGGGGTTGGAAAAATAACTCTTTGAAAGCTCATGACTCTGAATTGATGCTATATACAGTGATCGGCTCCAGGAGTCATTTGGGAGGGGGTGGTGGTGAGATGCAGGTTGGCGCAGTGGTAGAACACTCGCCTCTCACCGCTGCGGTCCCGGGTTCGATTTCCGGCTCGGGCACCATATGTGAGTTAGGTTTGTTGATGATTCCTTATCTGCATTGGAGGGTTTTTCTCTGGGTTCTCCAGTTTTCCTCCCTCCGTAAAAATCAACCGTGAGTGGCGTGTAGTGTCTCCAAAACAGGTTAATGTATAGTGGGAAGTGTGTGAGGAGTAAAAGCAGGCCCCCACCAGCTGTAAGCTGTAATACTCATCCTGCTATAACAAATAAAATATTTATTTTATTTATCAAGACCCACCCCATGGATCCGCCTCTGAGTTTTTATTCTCATTTGTAATGGATTGACTAAGACTTTATGTTAATGACATTCGGCTTGTCTTTCAAGGAATTTCATTGATCTTACCAATATTGGAGAAAATGATTTTGCAGCGATGATGGCCAATGAAGATGCCGAGGATAGACAGGAGGAACAGGAAAATGCCTCGACACCATCAAACCTTAGGTAAATATATTGGGCTATTTCAATGATTTAACTTTTTTAATTAGCTGGATAATATAAAAAGAGTTGCGCGTTTGGAAATACAGGTGACCATTATTACTCATTCTGAGCAAGGCGACTTCATGTCTGACTCGGCAAATTCAGTTGAACCCTTTTACATTAGGACCGGTCAAAATAAATTTGTAGATTGTATTTCATCTCGTTAAATACACAAAAGTAAGATGGCTACTCTTTAATGCTTGTCACTTATTCAGTGTGGAATGATTATTTACTTATAATTGTTTCAGACAGTCAACGTGGCGCCATGCACAGTGTTCCACAGTTTGCTCCACTATAGATTTGACAAAGTCTTTTTCAATACAAATGTACATTACAGCTTGAAAGACGTAATCTCTGTCCATAAAGGAGAATCGCATATAGACATGCTGGTCGATGCTCTGGAACGTCACAATCCAAACAGAATGCATTTACAATTTATCATTAGAAGGACACACATGCTTCAGGATGCCTTCCGGAAGTTGGGGAGGATAAAAAAATCAGCAGATCTGAAAAAGGCGTTGCAGGTGTCCTTCATTGGCGAGCCAGCAGTCGACGAAGGGGGTCCAAGGCGGGAGTTTTTTACTCTTGCATTTCAGGAGATTATGAAGTGCTCATTAATGAGTGGTGAGCCTCACTGGTCAGCAGTCTTTGACTAATAATGTAGTTCGATTAGATGAACAACACTATAGATTTTTAGGCCAGCTGATTGGGCTCTCCTTCCTAAACGGTGGCCCAACTCCAAATATGTCCTGCCTGCCAGTGGCTGAAAGGATTTGTTTTGGCAGAACAATTACCAAACTTTCTGCAGATGTGGTGCCCGCCCAAAGCATTCGACAACACTTAATAAAGGTATAATAATAATAATACTAATAACAACAACGATAATAATAATCTTTAATGAGGATGCCTGGATAACCTTGACAGTGCTTTTCACAAGGGTCATAAAATAGTGGACTAATTTATAAAATAAAATAATTATTTCACCCCTTCCTGTAATCAGACTGGTGAGGGAAAGAAGGCTCTGCCCCCAGTCGCAACATTGTTTGTTGCGCATGCGTTGCGTTACTAAGCGACACGAAAACAAGAAAGTGATCCCACGGTAATTAGTATGCAAACTAATGATTGACGTCGGCGGGTGTGTGGTATCATAGCGGGCTCAAATTTAAACCAACAAATATTTTACATAAGCATGCGTACTGTATATTTTTATAATTCATTCATCCATGGTTGTGGATGGCGGTTAGATCAAACAGTAAGCCTAAGCAAGGAAATAAAAGATAAAAGCAAGAGCAATTGTTATTATATTTCAGATCCAACAAATAACAGACGAACACGAATAGGTTAACTACGTAAGCGGCATGACCTAGGATTTTCCAGAATTTTGAAACTCTCAGGCAAGGATAAGCTGCTGTCGATGTTTATAGTTGATGCCATTGGAATACACAGTGCCAGTCTATATCAACTGTTAGAGGGTTAGTAAATAAACTACTGTTGAGTGTAAAATTACTGTCTCTCGGTTGGGTCAGTCGTTAAGCGCTGGGCTATCGTGCGGAAGGTCGCAAGTCGCGTCCCCACCGGACCAACACTCGGGGTCTTAAAATAACTGAGTAGAAGGTTCTGCCTTTGAAATATTTTCGGTTATTGGGCTGCAAATGGCGAGACTTTATCTTTTTGGGTAAGAATGTTAAATCGTAGGTAAACCAGTGGATCAGAAGAGCCACACTGATGTGATTATTAATCCCGTCATCATCACGAGAGCTTACACAACGACGACGGCGACGGCAGTGACGACGGGACGTGGAAAAGTGTTTTCTTCCGAAATTTTATGTTTACTATTCCTTCATTCTCCATTAATTATGTTTTACATCCATATCTTCGACGAATAGGATAAGCGTAGAGTTCCGAAAAATGGCGTGATCAGTTTAGTTTCTTTCGTCCCGTGCTCTTCTTAAATTAAAAATGCGGGGCTTCAATTTTTTTTTTTGCAGAGAACGACCAAAATGTAGGCGACTGCGTGCATTTTCATGTGCAGCTATTGTATTTTGTAATTAAGGATATTGTTAAGTTTATGCCGTTGTCCAAGATGTTGCCGTCGTGGTTGCTTAAAGTTTATACACTCAGTCCTGTTTCTTATGCAAGTTTTATCTGATATATGAATCATTATTTACTCACTAGGGCTCGACTCAACGAATCTTCTGAAAACGATCAGAAGATATCCTGAACTATTTATGCCAGCCTTTCTTAAAGATGAAGAGAGGTTAACGGCTGAAAAGATGCAACAATTATTTGAGCCGGAATTTTCAGAACCAGACACAAATAAAAGAAGAGTCGAGGAAGAAATCGTTATGAACTGGATAGAGTTCCTCGAGGATTGCCAAGGTAGTTGAACAATTTAAGAACGAATTTAAGACTCGTGCACTCCCGCCCCAGTAATAAAATAACCACTCAATCCGTACAATGTAAACAATGTTGCAAGAGTGTGGGTCTTTATGTTATATCACAGGAAGCCCAAGCTTTTCGATAAATATACTGTAATAAAATGAATAAAACTTACCTGGTGTCTATAATGTCTTGGCTGCGGTGTCTGTATGCAGTTTCAGAGAATCTTAAATCCCTTACCCTACATACTAAATAATTCAGTATAAGTATGTTGGGTAAGGGATTTGAAATTCGCCCAAATTCGCTGAAACTACCTACAGACACAGCCAAAACACAGATCATAGACACCAGGTAAGTGTTATTCATGTTATTACAGTATATTTATCGAAAAGCTAGATTTTAAACTTCTCATACAAACCCTTGAAAATAGACATAAATAGAGCTTGGGCTTCCTGTGGTAATATTTTGTAATCTCTAAATTTGTAATCCCGAACAACCTTTAAGCAGAGTATTTATTTTTTAATAACATTCGATTGTTTCTGCTATTTACAGCTGGCAATGTGAAGTTGGAAAGAGCCGAAGGACAAGATATTCGAATTGATGTTGAAGATGTTCTTCACTTCGCCACAGGGTGCAGGAAGATACCTGCAGAGGGTTTTGTTTCCAAGCTGGCTCTATATTTTAACCACGCCAAAACCGAACGAAAGATCGCCGCCAATACCTGCGCTGGAGTAATTCACATTCCCGAAAATCGTAAAACTAGCACAGCAGCAGGTCTAACGAACGGGTTCATTGACGCCATCATCAATGGACAAGGTTTTGGGAATGTTTGATACTATCCTTTACTGCATGGCTCGGCCTTGTCTGCGTTCTTTCAGGGGAATACATTTAATATTTTCTTTTAGTATATACTACACCAGTGAATATCACTCTTTGCGCTCTCTCGGAGGTGAATATGAAATCATATTCACCTCCGAGCGAAGCAGCGATCATCTTGCGCGCGTTTTTGTCCATTTGATAGAAAATAAATAACTATTTGGTGCTGGCTATTCACCTGGAGTGTGGTATATACTAAAACAATTATTAACCTCGGTGTCGGTGAATAGTGGTAGATATTTACCTCGCCGCTTATTCACCTCCACTTCGGTGAATAATTGTTAAATATACTCGTCGGCTTAGTTTCCTTTGTTCTCTAATGGTCTTTGTTATCAACCCAACAATAGGATTTACCGGTTAATTAATAAGTAGGACAGTAGGCTATCAGCAGCATTAATAAATTCATGAGTGTCAGCCTGGCGATTATTTATTTAGGAAACTTCACCACCGAGTATATATTATAGTCTGCATGAAACTCGGGTGTTTCCGAATTTGACTCACAGAATGGAATTTTGGTGCACCAAAATTTAACGCTGTTCCCCAATTTCGCGTTACCGAGAATTAGAGAACAAGTTGAACGAAATTTAGCGTTCCAGAATTTGATTATAGAAAATAATTTGGTATTTGCACAATTTGACTGTACGTATAAGGGAGTCGGAATTTGCTTTTACAATACTAAATGTGTTGTATTAATTTTGGCGGTAATTACTATTTTTAAAATACTCAGTTAAACTTAAACTAGAGTAACATTCCATTTCGATCTGTGGATTAGCCGGGACCTGGCTTTGATCAGCCCCCATGTCTGGTTGTTTCAGGTCTCGTTAGAAATTCAGAGTTTTCAGAGTTGAGTAAAGTCAGATTCGGCAGTTTAGAAGTCCTTCAAATTCCAAACTTTGTTGTGACAATAAGAAGTAGCTTGCACTTCGCCGATGTTAGTTCCGGGCTTAGTCCCGACGCAGCCGTTGTCTCTACGGTAGTAGAGTCAGTAGAGTTAGTGTCGGCTTGTCAGAATATGGTTTTAGTTACAGAAAACCATTTGTTCTGTAGAAATTCTGACATTTCAAATATTGTTCTAAAAATGAATGGTATACTTATGAACCTCCGAAACGTTCTGTGAATACCAGTTCTGTGAAGAAAGTTTTGCTTTACAGAGAATATCCGGTACGCCGGTCATGGATCAGGAAATGACAAGCGTACGTAGAACACAAAATACCGGGTATTCTCTTTTAAGCAAACATTTATTCGCAGAAGTATTCAAACTTTGCGGAGGTTCATAGGTTTAAAAACTGTCATGGTAAGAGACCTTTATATTTGTATTCATATGAACAATATAACTTTATTGGCACCTTGAGACAAAAAGTACATCAGTGTATATCCAATAAGAAAAAGAAAAGAAATACATAATAGGCGAATTTACAATTTCTTATAAATCCATAACTTGTGTTATATAAATGCTGCTTAACTTTATAATATTCTCATCTTTCATTGATATCATATAGTAAAATAGAGAAGAAAGATCGAACGAAGAGAAGGAAGATCGAACGAAGGGAAGGAAGGATTTTCACCATTTGATCAAGAATAACATCCGAGCTAGTGCTATACTGTGATTTCCACACTTGAGAAGAAAGTGGAATTCATCACCAACACCATCCGAATCACAAACCGTATAGATGGTTTGCACTAAATCCCCAGAGATTCAAAGGGCATGGCGGCCATGTTGGTGTACAGAACAAAAGAAGCTAACGAGGAATCTATTGTTAACTGTACACCAACATGGCGGCTAATATTGACGTAAAGGGCCATAAATATTTTACTGTTGGTATGCGCAAAAGAACGACCACGCTCAATTGCTGGTTTGCAATCAATCCCCAGATATTTAAGAGACAAAGACATAACAAAATAATCTATTGCCGAATCTTTTGTTATTGTCATCCACCATGGCCGCCATAACGTCAATTGCAAACGAAGAATTGGAAAATGATGAGCCAATAATCTCAATTTTGTTACAGCTCTACGGGTTTCAAAATCATGCAGTTGATTCAAATAAGTCTCAGAAACGTAACTAACAGCTTTTAACTTCTGCATGTAGTTCCAATTTTGAGTTTTTATGACCATATGTTATTTCCATCTACCCTTATATAGAGATTACTTAATGGGAAGTGCTGGCGTATGGTATTTACGCACGAGTTTGTTTTCACAAAACGAACGAGCGAGGTACGAGCGAGTGAGTTTTGTGAAAACAAACAAGTGTGTAAATACCATACAAAAGCACTTTCCATTTTGTAATTTGTTTATTACATACATACTGAGATTTTTCTCCAGTATCAAACAGGTTTTATTTAGGTCTTGTCATTGAACACGTACATTTGTAGCTTTCAATTTTTTGTTTTGCATTTCGTATCCGACTCAACGTAGACTAAAATTTATGCTCGATACAATCAAACTGGAAAGAAAATCTTACTTTCTAAACTGACATCAGCCTTGAAATAGTTTTCAACGTCAATATGAAACTGTCTTTGATTCAACAAATAAAGTTTGCAAGTTTACATCGTCAATAGATTAGTATACCTGCTTTTTCCAAGTTGTTTGCTACGAGTTTCCAGACATCTCCACGGCTTGTAGGTTTTCTCTGTCACAGAATATTTACGATTTTTCAAATGTCGATGGTCTATGGAAGTTGAAATCACTCCACGAAGGATTGAAAGCTCGTAATCTTCGCCGTATTTTCTTTTGACACTAAGAATGATTTCACATAGATTATCTCAATATCTGTTGAGTTCTTTCGGTAGAATTTCGCTTCTTCTGTGTCTCTTTGAGTAACTTTACGGCTGTTTCTCTAAATTTTTGCTCTTGTGATTTTGTTTTCTTGGTCGATAATATACTCCTCAATTGACTTGGAAGTGTTAACATCGTTAGTTGGCTGTTTACAGGTCAATATTACATTAGTTTAAAAAAAAGTCAAAACCTCCAACTTTCGTAGTGAATGAAAGTGGCGCCTCCGAGCTCAAGTCCAGTTTGAAAACCCGATATGTTTTGGCAGGTGTTTTCTGATTGGACGAAACGCTTTTCGCACGTGTGAAAAATTCGTTTCGCGATTCTGATTGGCTAAGGAAAATTGTGAAGTGAGTTTTCGCATGAGTGATTCCATTCGTAAATCTCAGTATGTATGTGATAAATATTTTTATTTTTCCGGTAGTCACCTTACATATTGATTTGAAATCTAAATTTGATAGAATGATATGAAATCACGTACGGATTTCAGTAAGCATGAACTGACAAACCTCGCACACCTGTGGATTGGTTGACTGTTTGTAGCCAATTAGCAGCCATCAATTCGTCATTGACTCCATATATATACATGCGCAATACCACGGCATATCACCTTTGAGCTTGTTAATCGTATTTACACTAAGAAAACACTGTATGTAAGTGCAACAAAGTGCACAACAATGTTTGGCCTGATTCGATAACAATAATGATACATGTTGTGTCAGTTCATCACGAAAACTATTCTAAACTAATGTAAACGTTTCAATAAAGAAAACTTCGTCCATGGAGGTTTAGTAATTTTGTTTACGAATGAAAAACATATTTTGAATAATTTGAGTAAATCGGTGGGCTCGTAGTAAAAATACAAAATAAATGTTTGATGTTGAGGTCGATCATAATTGGCCCCGAAATAGGGGATGTACTAAGCAAATAAATGGTGCAAGCATAATATGGATTCCAGAAATGGAAAAAGCTTATTTTCAAAATGGCAAGGTTTCTCGGCTACGTAATAACAATATCTCTTTCTTTAAAACCGAAGTAAGACAAATTTTGGAAATCATCAAATTTAGCATATGGGCCGCGTCAGGCAAAAAGGGCCCGGACGACATCTTTGAATATGTAAATGTATTTTGAAATTGTACCATGTTTGTGGTGCGATTACAATATCCATCGCGAGCGCTACATTGTGCTACTAACATGCTTTTATATCTTCTAAACTGGACAACTGTAATTCATTGCTTACAGGACTTCCTACTTATCTGATAGATAAACTACAGAGAGTGCAAAATGCTGCAGCGCGCCTGGTCACACGCACCCGAAAGTTTGATAGGATAACGCCAATTTTGAAGCAACTTCACTGGCTACCAGTTAAAGAACGAATCTCCTATAAAATACTTCTGCTGACCTATAAGGCTCTTAACGGCATGGCACCTCATTATATTTCTGACCTCCTCGATAAATATGTACCTGTAAGAACTCTTCGCTCCTCGAATAAGCATCTTCTTAAAGTACCATGCTACCGCCTAAAGACGTATGGAAGCCGCGCGTTTCAAATTACAGCTCCTACTCTTTGGAACTCGCTTCCTATGGGGGAAAAGCGGTCATGCTCACTTTCACATTTTAAGTCTAATGTAAAAACATTTCTTTTTAAGCAAGCGTTTGTATGAACTTTAGTTATTTTTATTATTTATTTAATGTTATTTTTATTTTATTTTATTATTTCTATTTTATATTGAATGTGAAGCGCTTTGAACTATAGGAATATAGCGCTATATAAATCTACATATTATTATCATATTATTATTAACAAGTATTGTTGATTTCATGAAATTGACCAGTGAAATCACGAAGACGAAATTTACGATATTTTTTACACGAGGGTGTGATTACAATTTTAGCAGGCACAAATGATTCCTTATCATCAGGCGATTGTTTCAAGGTGTAACTTGTACTATTGCTAAAATCATATTATGAGCTACAGGGAGTAGAATGACTGCAGAAATTTTTTTGGCCAAAAAGTGATCATCTTGTTCATCTTATTTATTGTTTACTCTTTTAAATGCCAGCACATATAAATGAATGTGATACATCAAAGTCATCCCCTCTGACAGGTTTCCTAATTTTTGTGGTCATATTTGTAATCGGGCCCTTGCATCAAAATCACGTAAATTTCACCCTTGATTTTTGTTGTCAATTTCTTGAAACTGACATTTATTGTTAGGAATGAAATGTAGCGCTTCTCGTCAAGAATACAATACAATCTTCAACCTGTTATTAGGAACACCGTTGGAGGAATTATTTAACTTGAATGTCGCCCGGGCCCTTTTTGCCTGACGCGGCCCATATATCATAGTGAGGCGGGCAAGTCTGCATGCAGACATCCGCTTCCCCTTACATGGCTGCCCTCAAACCCACCCTCATAAACTCGGTTAAAGTGGGGCATTTAAAAAAATCGTCTTTGCTTCGGCACCTCTGTGTTCATACATTCTTTCCCACATCTTGACATTTTCACCCCCATGATCCGTTCTGACACGGAGAGGGATACCATAGGTAGATGTAGCATCATCAAAAAGTTGGAGAACTGTGTTGGACCGATTGTTGTCCGAGGCTTTAAGAAAGGTAACTAGTCTGCTAAATCCATCAATAGCACCATGTATACCAATTCTCCAACGAATTAACTTGTGGTTACCGTCCACGTGCCAAAGATAGTTGGGGCATGGTACAGAATAGACTCTGTGCTGTATGCAAGGTCGGTGACGGGACTCGGGGCCATGCATGTGGATCTACGCGGTGAATACTGTCACGAAGATGCTGTCGACGAACATAAATTCCACGAGATCGAAGATGTCCTTGTAAAAGAACCTCTCGGGATCTATAATAAAAGCAACAATTACATTCAAAAGCAGTTACGGTTTCCACTGTTGCGTTTTCTTTACGTACGTAAAACGTGCGGGGAAAAAAAGAAATATTTTTTACGCGAGTAAACCCCAATTTCTAAAACATACGTAAAAAAGGTCAGTCACAGCGTTTTAAATTACGAACACGACAGCCCGTTTGGGTGAAGGGAGAGTGAATGACTTCTTGAAGAAGCGTCGGCTATTTTCCCTATTTTTTATAGTCACCCTCCAAAACTTTGCAATATTTTTAAGTGGTTACTAGAATTATGTCGTTTAGGAGAACAGCCTGAAAGGTTCTTCTCCTTCTCTACAAATAGCTTTTAGAGCCGAAGTTGTTAACTAATTTTGGCACGCGTATACCAAAAATATTGGTTTGGCTCGGATAGTGTACACGATCATCCGGTCCAAAAGCTATCTTCCTTCGTATTGGCAAGCGCGTATACACCGAGAAGTTTACACTAGCTTCAAGATGGTGGACAAACGTAGTCATAGCCATTTTGC
Source organism: Actinernus sp. WN-2022 (assembly GCA_030867875.1). NCBI lineage: Eukaryota > Metazoa > Cnidaria > Anthozoa > Actiniaria > Actinernidae > Actinernus > Actinernus sp. WN-2022. The sequence goes on from JAOWCC010001751.1 coordinate 44,290,047, forward strand.
AAAATGGTTTTGGACGCCATCAAATTTCTAATGCATGGTGCGTCCCCTAATTTAATCTAATTTGATTGGAAGCTGGCTAAATGCAATTTTATAAACATGACTTGAAACCTAAAGTCGCACTTTTATCTATAATTGTAGTATTAAATGACCGGTAACAACTGTTGGCTTTCTCATACCTGGGTGGGCCCTTTTTGTGTCCCGCAGAATACTGTCCAGCTCGAAAGCTCCAATTTCCGAGTATCGTGGTTTGGGATTCTGCATCTTCTTCATCCTGTCGTAAAGGGTCGATCGTGATATCCCAAGTGATCGTGTGATTTCAGACTTTGGGAATTTCATCTTGTCGAGATTACTTATCGTTTCATTAGAGATTTCCTTTTTCGGACGACCAGGCCCCTATAAAGAAAACACGAAAATTGCAGCAAGGAGAAACTACTGTTATTTAGAATATTATTCAGCGGAATCACGTAGGTGTTGACTAAAACTACACACGAGACATCAGTGAGCACGAGTGAAAAAAACGTGAACGTGAATGAAAAAATACAGCTGAACACGCAAGTGAAAAAATACGTCTGGTATCCCTTTGTATAATTTGTACGTTTCTCTGACTTCCCGTCTTCTGTGAGAAAAATCGCACGGTAGTCATGTCTTTTTATACTTTTTCACTCGTGTTCACCCGTATTCAGTGGTTTTTAATACGGTAATGGGAGTTATAGTCAACATCGAACCACGTACCCATATGAAATATCAGAGTATTTACATACATGTAAAATAAAATCGAAAACTGTTAATCAACGTAATAACAGGACGATACCAGGCTGATTTTTACGGTTTGGGAATAATTATATTTTACGTATACCAATATTTCGGCTGGCACAGCCAACCTTCTTCAGGGTTTATAAGTTCTGCAGTAACGCAATTTTGACGGTAATTCCTAACAGGAACTAGCGCGGTTCGATCAGTTATTTATTTAATAGTACACTGAGTTATTAAAGCATGTGCGATACAATTCAAAGTAGGATTGTATTTTGAGGAAAACAGAACATAATCATAACCATCAATACGAAAATTCCGGGTACTATATAGAGTTTCCTTGTTGATCATGATCAGATATGGAAACTAAACTGATTATTGACCGCCTACCTGCCCAAACTGAGCTCAAACCCCGACCCACCCCCACATACATAATACGTTACGAACAGGAGTACCCCCCCGCCCCCCGGGAATTGCGTGACATATATAACATAAACCATGGCCGTGTATCCAAAATTATCCAACATGAAATAAAGCAAAACCGCTTTTGGAATACACTAGGTTTATATTGTGGATTTGCTTACCTGACGTTCCTCAGGAATTGACGAGGAGGCCGTGGAACTTGGCTGCTGAGCTCGAGAGGGGAGCGTGAGATTTGACCTCGACGGGTTGGCATTCGTAGAGGTGGTATTTTGGGTCTTACCGTTGTCTTGACCAACAATCCCCGATCGTAGACAAGCTACAATTGTTCGGCTTAACGCCGAAGCCAAATCGTTGGCTACTTGGTCCGTCATTTGTTAAGAATCCGAAAGAGAGTACAGCAGATTGTCACAGTATTAATTTTGGAAAAGTAATGATAGTTGAACGTTAACACAATATCGAGGCTTAAAGTTAAATATTACACCGGACACTGAAATTTGCTAACTGCGCATACAATCGCGCATACAATTCATAATATATGATACAATGGTTTCTTTCATATAATAGATTTATATCATATAATGGCTTTTTGTGATCATATAATGAGATTTATATCATATAATGGGATTTATATCATATAATGGGATTATATCATATAATGGATTTGTATCATATAATGGGATTTATATCATATAATGGGATTATATCATATAATGGATTTGTATCATATAATGGATTTGTATCATATAATGGATTTATATCATATAATGGATTTATATCATATAAATGGCTTTATATCATATAATGGCTTAATATCATATAATCTATTATATCAAATAATGGATTATAGCAAAATTGAAGCATTAACTTGTTTGAAATAATGAATTTGGCTTAGGATCATGGTTTCATATAATTTATAAAGCAGTGTTGCATTATTCGAAATAATAGATAACGGATGACGATCATGGTTTCATATAATTTAAAAAGCAGTCTTGCATTATATGAAATAATAGATAATGAATGACGATCATGGTTTCATATAATGCGAAAGGCAGTGTTGCATTATATGAAACAATGAAATAGCAACACGAACATTATTTGAAATAATGAACATAGGAGGAAAAGAAATTATATGATATAATAACGATTATATATATAATTTCCATATAATTTCCATATAATTGTGACATATAATTTTTGGACACTTGGCACCCCATAATGTACTATATATGTGAGTAGGAGTATTTACACCTTGGGTTATTAGATTGTACCAGAAGCCCATTACCAGAAGCGTCAATATGTACTATATATGTGAGTTGGCGTATTTACTCCTTGTGTTATATAGATTGTATCATATGTACTATATATATGAGTTGGCGTATTTACACCTTGGGTTATTAGATTGTACCAGAAGCCCATTACCAGAAGCGTCAATATGTACTATATATGTGAGTTGGCGTATTTACTCCTTGTGTTATATAGATTGTATCATATGTACTATATATGTGAGTTGGCATATTTACACCTTGGGTTATTAGATTGTACCAGAAGCCCATTACCAGAAGCGTCAATATGTACTATATATGTGAGTTGGCGTATTTACTCCTTGTGTTATATAGATTGTATCAGGAGCCCATTACCCGGGGAGCGGCGGTCCATATGTACTCAGTAGCATCTGATATCTTATCTCTGTAACGTGGAGTAAGTCAGACAAGGTTGTCCTTTGTCCGGTCCACTTTTTGTATCGAATTGCTTGCACTTGCGAGAACGAAAATGTAAAGGGAATAAACGTATTTGAAAAAGAAATAAAGTTAACACAATATGCAGACGACGCAACATGCTTTTTAAAATACGAAAAATCATTAACGCATCTTTTCGAGCTTCTAGACACTTTTAGTAACTAAAGGTGTCAGGCTTGAATATTAACACGAGTAAAACAGAAGCAATGTGGCTAGGTAGTGCGAGGTTCTCCGAAGAAAAACCTTTAAATCTCAGCTGGCCTCAAAAGCCTAGCGCTAGGTGTATATTTTTCTTATAACATTGAAGCAGTAAAGAAATTAAACTTCTTTATAAAGTTAAACAATCTAAAAAAATGTGTGGTAACTTAATTACTATCCATGACCGAATTTCTATAGTTAAAACTTTAGGGTTATCTAAGCTTGTTTATAATGCATCTGTTTTAACTGTACCAGTGGGATTCTCAAAGATGGTGGATGAGCTAACATATAAATTTATTTGGAAAAACAAACCCCCTAAAATTGAAAAGTCAACAATAATAGGAAGTAAAGAAAAAGGCGGCCTCGACATGATTAACTTTGTAGATAGGCTCTTAGCTGATGATGACGCAGCATGGAAACTAATCCCTTCGACAGTATTAAATCAATATGGCGGCGCATTCCTATTTAAATTTAACTACGATGTTAAATATCTTAATACGAAAAGCCTCCAGTTGTTTTATAGGCATGTGTTGATTTATTGGCAAGATCTGTAATCACTGGTTCAAATAGCACCAACAGCCAAAACAAAAAAGAAAATCATATGGAATAATTGTGGCATAGAAATAGGAGGAATACCTATATTTTACAAAGAATGGTATATTAACGGAATTTTTTTCATTAACGAACTTTAATACGAAAATGGTAAGCTTTTATCGAACCTTGATTTCAAAAATGAGTTTTAAAAAACACGACTTTTTTGCAGTATCTCAATGTGATAAATGCGATAAAAATACATACAAAAAAAATCAAATTTCCCTTGGTAACAATACCGCAACAGCAGAACCTCCTGAATGGCTTAGCAATCAATCACTGTTAAAAAGGCAAGAACAGAGCTGGTAGAGCAGCAGTTCATGACAACTACCGCTGAAAGAATGATAAAACTGAGGTCATGGCATCAGCGAGGAAAATTTAAAACAAATATACATCATGCCATTTAGAATAACGAGAGAAGTTTAAACTGAACATTTTTCAGTTCAAAATTAATCACAATATTCTGGCTACAAATACTTACCTTTTTAAACCAAAGATTAAAGATAATGACACATGCCCAACATGCCATGAAGAGACACACTTTAGAGCATATGTTTGTTGAATGTACGAAAGCCAAGTTTTTCTGGAATAAATTGAAAGAATGGTGGTGCAAATACACATCGCAATCAATATCTTCCAGCGCAGCTCAAATTCTATTTAAGAAATAGAAAACATTTCCCGTGTTTCTATAGAGTTATAGAAACACGAGTGGGAGTTTGGGAGAACGAGAAATGGCAGTGGGAACACGAGCCCGAAGGGCGAGTGTTTCCACAGCTATTTCGAGTTTATTTTATAAAGGAAATAGAAAACATTTCAAGGGGGAAATGTTTTCTATTTCCTTTATAAAATAAACGAATAAAAGCACGGAAACGCTCGCTTAATTTGATAACCAAAACGTAAATTCTCACAACTAGCTCAAGCTCGCGCTCAACTGTCTATGTTTCTATAGAGTTATAGAAACACGGCTTACAGCCAATCAGAGTGCGCGTACTATCGAAACTATTTTATAAACGGATGTACTGAACTGGCATGGTAAAGCACCGCTCCTTATTAAACCACGTGTTAGTAACAGCGAAATTTCACATGTACCAAGCTTTCATACGAAACAGGTAATACTCCCTTAGTAGAAGGTTTCCTCATCCTCTTAGAAGAAAAGATACACATTGAAAACGAAAACTCAATAACCAAATGAAAAGAAGAAATGGTCCCCTTTAAATGGCTGGCTGGTAGATAGAAATAGACTAAGGCCGTGGTCACACTTTTTTAGCCGTGTTTATTTAGCCTCGCGCTTGAGTGAACAGGGGTGAAGCACATTTGTGTTAATTAATTATCGTCACTTCATGTGTCAGGGGCAATCAGTCGAGAGGAGTTTGACTAATGGTCGCGGGTCGCGTGTCGCGGGTAGACGGTGCGGGTGCGGGTAAAAAGGTGCGGGTGCAAGTAAAAAGGTGCGGGTGCAAGTAAAAAGGTGCGGGTGCAAGTAAAAAGGTGCGGGTGCAAGTAAAAAGGTGCGGGTGCGAGTAAAAAGGTGCGGGTGCGAGTAAAAAGGTGCGGGTGCGAGTAAAAAGGTGCGGGTGCAAGTAAAAGGTGCGGGTGCAAGTAAAAAGGTGCGGGTGCAGATAAAAAGGTGCTGGTGCAAGTAAAAAGGTGCGGGTGCGAGTTAAAAGGTGCGTGAACGGGTAAAAAGGTGCGGGTAAAGATATGCAATGTATTCGAGAGAGAAAAGAAAAAAATAGGAATTTGATTATTTTTATGCAGTCGTTCAAATTAAATCTGGTTCATGTTCACACCCTGTCAGTTTGCCATACCGACATCAAACTGTGGGTAAACAGATACAAGGTACTCGATTATCAAAAAGCAAAAATAGCGAATTTGCCGGTGCGGGTGAAAAGATGGAGGTATTCGATTATCAGTATGGTATGGTATGGCGTATAACATGACATGTTAAATAAAAATGACAATTATACGGTCATCTACAAAGTCCACACAAGAAACCGGAATGGTATGGCGTATAACGTGACATGTATCTAAATATGATAAATATACGGCCATCTACAAAGTCAATAGGTTATGAACCTAGTCGGGTTAAAATTTAAAGCCATTTGTGTTTAGTTTAGATTGAGAGTTTATACTATTGACTTAAGCCTAAGCTAGACAATGACTTTTTGCAAAATTCCTAACATGCTGTGAAACAGGAAACAGCGTGTACCAAACACGAATATAGGCCGATTTGAATTGATCATAATAATTTTAAAATGCGAGCTTTAACATAAACTCAGAGGTTTATTACATGCCCAAGTGATCGCATAGCTGCTAGCAGAGTTCTGCTAGCATTGTAGGCTTCGAATCAGTACCGCTGCCATTTCCTTTGTCGGCTTTCTACGCGTTCTTTGTCTTTCTGTACTTTCCTGTACTTTCCTTTACTTTCTCCGTCGGTTTCTTTTGACCTCGCGTTTTCGCCATGACTTACCGAACTTAGGGACGGGCCATTAGAAAAGTTATTGGGGGGGATTCCAAAAAAATAATCCATACAAGGGAAAATTATCAAAAAATATATTCATGCACAGCCAGCAACACAGAAAAAAAATCCTACATGGAGAGGGGGAGGCGAGGCAGAGGCCAGGGACTGCATAAATGTACAGGGATGCCATCAACTACAAATGGTTTCCTTCTATCACACTGTGTTTTTGTTGCAGCAACTCTTTTGTGAGAGGTACACATATGTATCCTTTAATTTATCCACTATTAAAAGGCAGGAGAAATTTACACAAGAAATTTACATAACTTTTCATCTCTCAAAAAGATTTGTTTGAATGGGATTTTCACTGGTCTTGCTATGAGCTTGAATCATAAACAATCATTTGCCGTGCAAGGTGATGCAGCTGTACACTTTTATTGGTATCAATATTAAAGTATAACTTTTAATATGGGCACGCTAGCCTTGATGCCCTGATAAGAAAAATATTTAAGTCACAGGGGCATGGCTTTTAAAGTTTACTAAGGACAAGAATTATTAAGAACAAAGGTAGCTAATTTTGGAATAACTTAATATTCCAAATTGAATAGATTAGTACATAATTTGTTTTGCCATAAAACGTGCATGAGATCTTAGCCGAAAAAAAATTGCTGCTCAGCAAACAGGCTGGAGTAAAAATAAAATCATGCAGCTTGAGAATCCCCCCCCCCCCCCCCCATAACTTTTCTAATGGTCCGTCCCTTAGTTGACAAACGGCAGCACGAGAACACACGAGTATGTTGTTTACGAAATTAAATACGACCTTACCATTTCCCGCGATCATAGGAGCCTAGCCATGGGGGTCGTGGCATTTCATTGGCTAGTCATTTGAGAGTGTTGACATTTGGCTTTGACGAGGTGTTAGTGTTTACAGAACTTCAAAAGGCCAAAACTCCTACTAGATTTTTATTCGTAGTAACTTTCTTTGCGTGAATTAATAACATATAAGGAACAAGAGCCCATCTGGGCTTTCACTCGGGCCACATGAGATTGAAGATGAAATTACACTTTCATTTGAAATCCTCTAGTAATAACCGAAGGGAAGAATTATTAGCTGAATTTAGCAGTCTTTAGGAGTGGCTGGTAGCGCGGTGACATTCATTCTCTGCTCCCCTAGTATATATATATATGTTTTCTCGTGTATGTAAATTAAAGAAGTTGACCTCTACTTTAATATTCATGTTCATGTTACGCACGCTTATAGCAGAGCGCGGTAATTACGTCACAAGTCTAGACCCCCCGCCAAGACTCAGACAAACAAACCGCTTTTCTTGTATCAACTTACAAGAATTGACTAGCACTTCAGTTCGTCCTCTGTCTATTCTACCAGAAATGACTGCTTTCCTGGACCATATTTTGAAAGGGAACCTGATGATTATACTGTCGAACAGCTTAAACTTTGGCTGAAATACAGAGGATTGAAACAAAGCGACAAACGTTGATCTTGTCAAGCGAGTTTTGCATCTTCGCTGGCCAACCAACGAGACATGCTTACTATATAGACTGTCAAGTCCTATTTAAACTGTATCCCAAACTCATCTTTTCCCATGCAATATCGTTGTAAGACTTCACCTAACCATTGAAAAGTTACAAAGGTCAGGTTTTCCTGTATTAAGGCAAAAACAAAAGAATGTAGCCGCATGCCGAGTGCAATCATCTTCTTCAATAAAACTCATCGGAGACCAAAGCTGTTATGGCTGGAAGAGCATATACATTAAAACTATGAACTGATAGCATCCTAAAATTCGGCAATCTTGCTTATGTTGGTGTGCTCTTTCAAACCATTATGTTATTGTTTGCATTTATCGAGTTTTCAAATTTAATACCTGCAGCTCCGAAAGAAATTAACTTCATTTGTGCTCAGAAAATAAATCAAAGCATTGTAGATGTAGGCTTTGCTTCCAAAATTTATTTAGAATCCACTGATAAATTCAAGTAAACTTAATGGTTGAACAGTAGTTCCTTCTCATTGTTTACTGGTGGATACATAGTCAGGGTTTCAGTAATTTATGGCCACTTACGTTTCATTGCCAGACCTAGTCTCGTTGTTCTGTGCTTTTAAGGTCTCTTGTACAAACATTTATCCAATGCTGACATTTCTCACTGAATTTGCTGTAAAGGTTTTGGAACAGAAAAGCTCCTCCTGTGAGTGATCAAAAAGGCCGAGAAAAGATGAGAAACCTGATCTACTAGCAGTGTACTGAACGATGCTTCATTCTCCGAGACATATCTCTTTGAGCGCCGGATTCACTCTTACATCTCCCCCAGCAACAATGCTTGGTATAGTCACCATTACTGATATGACTAGGAATCTTACTGAAGCAGCTGAAGGCATTGATTCTTTTTTTTTTTATCGAAAAAAATACGAATTCGGTCCTAATTTAGTCTGCTGTTCTGCAGGTTCAGAGTACTAATAGATGGTTGTCTCAAATGTATGTTTATATTTGTACCATATTATAAGTTGTATCCTGTCCACCTATGATGGAGCTATCACTGTATTTCTCTACTGTTCTTTCTACCCTGCGGCTCTTTGATCGCGTCCATATCGGTATTTGTTGGACTAAAGATTATTAACTGAAATGCCCGTTTTGTTTATCTCTATTTAAAAGCTTTTACCCTCCTTCCCAAAACTACAGTCTGCTCATTATATTACAGAACTATAAAGGGAACTGTTGGAAGCCTTTAATTTCTCGAACCAAAATCTCGGCCGTGAGAGGAGTCTTGTTTACCCGTGAGAGTTGAATAACTGCTTCGGTCATCATATTCTGTGCCGAGTGAGTGTTTATTACCTACGAAACGTACCTCCAACAAGAGCGCCAGTTGAAATATCCTGAGCCTGTTGGGAGTGTTGGAATGCTTTCGCACGAGTGAACTTAAATAAAACATTAAACTGCTTACATTTGAGAGATGGGACTCCAAATTTGAGAGAAAATTCCTCGAGCCGTCATCCACCATCTTGATTTACTGTATTTAATTATGTAAATACATACATTAACCTGGCGATTGTTGCGTGACCAGCACAGTGCAATCTGATTGGTTTGAATTTGACCTTTAACGCATGCGCAGAACCAGTCCGACATGAAATAAAAAACATTAAATAAAAAAAATAACGACTTGCATTTTAAGACTCGGCGCTGCCACAGGCAGCTCGAGTAATAACAGATTTGGACGAAACTTCACCAAAACAATATATACCAATATATACTAATGCAATGCTGATCAAATACAACGCTTGTCGAGGTTCAAACGATATTTCGGCTGGCTAGTACCTGCCTTCTTCAGGTTTATTTTACTGACAGACCTGAAGAAGGCTGGTACTGGCCAGCCGAAATATCGTTTGAACCTCGACAAGCGTTGTATTTGATCAGCATTGCATTAGTCTTCGAACACTTTATCGTTATAGATTAATAGGTATTTCACCTTAAATACAGCTTTCTCATCTGCCCTGGGATCTCCGAGCGCTGGAAAGTTCTCTTCGACATTACCCTCAAAGCCTACACGATTCTGGCAATAAATAATGTTTAGTCAGTACAAAACCTTCAAAAAAGTTACGGAAATAAGATTACCAGGAAGTAAGTGTACCTGCTCCAAATCGGCACTCAAAGCTCCATCTGACGACATAACAAATCAGTGAAGGTTCTAGAAGATAAACTATGAGACGAGAGTCGAACACACGTGCGCTAACTTGAAATGGAAGTAATGATATGTGAGATTTAGTCCATGGCAAGCCGCAACCTCAACACTAGCGGATTATTTAGGTATATCAGTTAACACGTATTTAGAACAAAAGACATGTTGAAGAAGCTACACACCGGCTCTCCCGTTAAAAAAAACACCAGTCGTCCAACGTGTTTTAGTATCAATTCATAGAAGAACTAGAAAATATCATTATATAGACTTAATGTCACAGGTCGAAAACTTTTCGATGTCCCACGCGAATCACTTCATACAGTCGAACAGTAACCATTGATTCTTTTGGCTTCGGTGCCTTGATGTCGGCATGGCAAACTGACAAGGTGTGAACATGAACCAGATTTAATTGCCAAAAATAGAACGACTACATAAGAAATTTCAAATTCGCCTTAGCCTTAGGGCTGCCATGCTAGGTATAAAGACAGCCACCTTTCCCTTTCCCCTGATAATCGAATACCTTCCAGGCCATCTTTTCACCCGCACCGGCAAATTCGCTATTTTTGCTTTTTGATAATCGATTACCTTGTATCTGTTTACCCACAGTTTGATGTCGGTATGGCAAACTGACAGGGTGTGAACATGAAGCAGATTTAATTTGAAGGACTACATAAAAAAAATCAAATTCGCAATTGTTTTCTTTTTTATCTCGAATACATTGCATATCTTTACAGGCACCCGCACCTTTTTACCCGCACCTTTTTACCCGCACCCGCACCTTTTTACCCGCACCCACACCTTTTTACCCTCACCCGCACCTTTTTACTCGCACCCGCACCTTTTTACTCGCACCCGCACCGTCTACCCGCGACACGCGACCCGCGACCATTAGTCAAACTCAGTCGAGAGCAGTGGGTTTGTTGTCAAAAGAAAAATCATGGATAACCAGCTTAAGATGAATTTGTTCCTTTTCTTGCTTCTTTTCTTTAGTCTGCGTCGACATCAAGTAAGCGACGGAGAATTTCTATGAGACGTCGTGTTCGATTTTTTTTTGCCGGCATTAACGGTTTTGGCGGGCAATGAAATGGGACAGGCGGGAATACGGTTTTGGTCAATCCCGAGACCACAAATGTGGTTTGAAGCCTTGTTAAACCACAATGGAATGGTGGTATACTGGAAACGACATTTCCGCATGACGAAGGAGACTTTTCTGCGGATTGTACGAAACAGCGCGGCATGAAGTTCAATTCTGACTGAAATTTGCATAAGGAGTCTGACAACCTGACAATCATTATGACAGCTCTGTCAAATTTTGTTTGCATAGCTCGCTTCTAGAGTGGTTGTACTGGAGTTGCTAGCGCACGTCGGCGCATTAGAAGTTTTGTATTAAGTAGCGTCGAGTTACAGAAAGCGTACGTTTGCTTCATTTTGAAGGTCACACATGCTAGCGCGGGCAGAGTACGCTATAGTAACAACGAACGTATTACTTTGCGTAGCGCAAGTGTGACCACGGCCTAATAGATGGTTTGCACTCAATCCCCAGAGATTCAACTGAATGACAAATGGCATGGCGGCCATGTTGGTGTACAGAACAAAAGAAGCTAACGAAAAATATATTGTTGACTGTCAGGAGCCCATTACCACTGAGGAGCGTCCATATATACTATACCCGTGAGTCAGCGTATGACCGGTTTGAGCTATTCTTAGAACATGTCTCCCGCGTAACTGCCTTCTGACTCTGCTGCGATCGTGCATATGCTTGCCGTAATTATCGAGATTAAGAATGATCTATTGTTCTTTGAGGTGATTTTACTAACGCTGCATTGTCCTGACTATGGTTTGATTGGATTCCCAAAGTGTGGGCACGTGAACTCCCGTGAGATCTGTTCTAAATATAGCTCAATCCGGTCATACGCTGACTCGCAGATCTAGTATGGGAGATGGACGCTCCTGGTAATGGGCTCCTGTAACTGTACACCAACATGGCGGCTATGACATAACGTGCAAAGTTAATTGATTGTATTCATTTTTAAAATTTTGTTTCTCGCTTTGTAATTGCATCAGTGTAATTATTGTATTGTAATATTGTATTGTAATTAAACATGCCAGAACAAAATATATATATATGTATGTACTATATCTGTGATCCTTGGATTAATAGATTGTACCAGAAGCCCATTACCAGAAGCGTCAATATATACTATATATGTGAGTTGGCATATTTACTCCTTGGGTTATTAGATTGTACCAGGAGTCCATTACCCATATTGACTGCAGAAGATGAGGCAAAAAGCCATTGTTCACTAGCACGTGTTGCTATGGATACCTGATCTACGTCACACACAATGCACGATGTACTTGGCCAATGCTTTAATTAGTGTACTGCAGCTCAGTCGTGAAAGGAGCCGGGTAGCTTTTCAATGCTTTAATTAGTGTACTGCAGCTCAGTCGTGAAAGGAGCCGGGTAGCTTTTCAATGCTTTAATTAGTGTACTGCAGCTCAGTCGTGAAAGGAGCCGGGTAGCTTTTCAATGCTTTAATTAGTGTACTGCAGCTCAGTCGTGAAAGGATCCGGGTAGCTTTTCAATGCTTTAATTAGTGTACTGCAGCTCAGTCGTGAAAGGAGCCGGGTAGCTTTTCAATGCTTTAATTAGTGTACTGCAGCTCAGTCGTGAAAGGAGCCGGGTAGCTTTTCAATGCTTTAATTAGTGTACTGCAGCTCAGTCGTGAAAGGAGCCGGGTAGCTTTTCGCCTTTTTTGCAAACTTCAACATAGTTAAGGCGGATTCACCGCAAAAACAAAACCTTTTTTCACAGAATTACTCTAAAGATTATGAGGATTTAATAAATAAATAAATAAATTGGGGTTAGGGGCACTTTAAAGCCCTCACTCGATGCTTGATTGAAAAGATACGCAATATATTCCTGGAAAATCTACTTTTAAAAACAGTTAGTTAGTCGATTTTGTATATTCACTTAAGCTTTGATTGTAACTATTCCACACGTGCGCGAGGTTCGTCAGTTCATCTGAAAATCGATGAAAATAACTGGCGACAGCGAATATAAAGGTGTGTCACCGTGGCACATCATCCCTTTAAGTACGAAATGTGTCGTGATGAGCTCTTTAATTTGCATGGTAACAAGATGTTTTTTTTAAAGGGATTCATTAGCCCGTAAAAGGCTCTAAAGTAAAGTTAACACGTACAACATAGATTTTGAAACTCAATTTACTCACCACAACGAAATAACATTTTAATATATAAGCTCTGGTTTCTCTAGATTGATCGATATTATTTGCTCTTGTCTTTGACGTGAGCAGAACTTAAAAAGAAAATTTAGTTCGGGTCGTAATTAAACCTTTAGTGCGAAAGAAGCATGTTATTTAACTTAGTGACATAAACTAGTTTAATTAACTCTAAATAGATGTCAATTAAAAAGTACTTCATTAGTTTTTGCCTCCAATAGGTCGCTTGGTATGTTAATCCCAGTTCTTTGCTTTTTTAACGGGGAGACCGCTTTCGTGCACGCAACTCCTGTAGCGTAGGAGTGGAAAAGGTTTGCGTTGTAAGAAAATCGGCTCCCATTTTGTGAATCAACGTGCTGAGGCTTCTGCGATAAAGTCACGACATCAACGACCTGTGATACGGTATGGTTAAATACACTAATTCATGTCCTGATCATTGAAATGGCTTTCTCAATAGTTTTGGTCTTCCATATCAGAATTTTGGCATAGTGAAATTTACTGGATTCGTCGTCGATTCAGGATGTGTTTGACTATGGATTGATTTTCTTGCTTACATGTGTTATGAGAGGAATCCAGAATAAAGCATGTCCTCTTTGGTGCCAAATTCAAGACGTGCCAATGCAGAAACCGTAGGTCTTGATTCTCAGTGCCTGCAAATGAATCTTGTTCCAAATTATTCACGAAAAAATAACAGCTTTTTTCTTCTTCTTTTAGTTTTTATTTTATTTTAATATCGCTTTTGTGGTGTTGCGATTTCATAATGCTAATTGTCCAATTTCACATTCTTAAGAAAACAAGAGCCCGTCTGGGCTTTCACTCGGGCCACTATCAATGCAGCCATTTTTTTGGCCCCTTGGTTGTGCAAGGCAGGCTTTTTTCTTTGATATTTTGCGTTCCAGGATTTTTATTTTTTATTTTGGACTACCCTTCTTCAGATTACTGATGGTGTGTTCTCAATGAGATTGAAGATGAAATACACTTTCATTTGAATTCCTCTTAGTAATAACCAAAGGGAAGAATTATTAGCTGAATTTAGCAGTATTTAGGAGTGGCCGGTAGCGCGGTGACTTTCATTCTCTGCTCCCCTAGTATATATGTAATTTAATTTTTTTTCTCGTATGTAAATTAAAGAAGTTGGCCTTTAATTTTACTGTACTACTTATTCATGTAACACACGTTTACAATTTAGTCTGCTGTTCTGTTATACTGCAGGTATAATAGATGATTATCTCAAATGTATGTTTATATTTGTACCATATTATTATAAGTTGTATCCTGTCCAACCTGTGATGGAGCTATCACTATATTTCTCTACTGTTCTTTCTACCCTGCGGCTCTTTATCGCAGCTCGCTGCCTTGCGGCTCTTTCTCCGCGGCTGTATGTTAATTGTATTCGTGGTCAATTTGTGTTCCTCTGTGTAACTTTATCTGCTGTTCTTGCTATACACGATGAGCCATTACGAGTCCATCTTGGTATTTGTTGGATTAAAGATTATTAACTGAAATGCCTGTTGGCTTTCTCTAATTAAAAGCTCTAATTAAAAACTTCAGTCTGCTCATTATATTACAGAATTGTTGGAAGCCTTTAATTTCTCGAACCAAAACCTCGGCCGTGAGAGGTTTCTTGTTTAAGTTTACCTTGAGAGTTGAATATTCCTTGGCTCATCATAAATCAATTCTGTGCTGAGTGTGTATTTCTGGCTTCGTGTTGGCGAGTGACAGTGTTGCTCTCACAGTTCAGGAGTTCAGATGTCATCAGACTTCGATAGAGTATAGTAACCCATAACTGCTCGGCCACAGTATATGTATTTGCTAGTAAATCGCTCAGTATGCTTCGCTATAAATCAGCTATTCAGTATACCTGTGTAACGTACACAGGTCTCGATACGAGATCGGTAAACCAGCCAAAAATACGGTCGAAAATATTTTAGTGTTGGCCTACCGATCACGGTGTTTGCGTTGGTATGTATTATGACCGAGAGTAAAATGAAATGTGATGAAATGTGGCATAAAACCTACGAAACGTACCTCAAACAAGAATAGCGTCCGCATGTAGAATCTTAAGATGGCGACTGGACTGGAGAGAAATCTATTATCGGCAACAATTAATGCATAATTTAACGCATGCGCAGACATTTCGTTGCACCGAACAAAAAAAAATAACGGCCTGCAGATTTAGACTCGTGCCTGCCACAGGCAGCCCGAGTAACTAGCTTTGTCACAAGTTGAAGAAAACATGGAATTATTACGCAAATATTTTGTTCGTCTATAATCGCCTAGAGTAGCGCGGAAGGACGAGTAGGAAACTATCATTTTCTAAAGGTACACTACTCTTGTAATAAGCAGTGCGGTTTCTGAGGCATCATGATTTAGTTCTTATTAACCGAGCGGTCGGTCTGTATGGGGTATGGGAGAATCTTGACCGAGAACGGAAAGTACAGACCAAGGTCAAGATTCTCCTGTACATCCCGCCTAAAATCCTTTAATAAGACGTTTATTGGTCTTTATTATAGAACCATTTTAATAATATTTCTGGGGAAAGAGAATTTTTTTTTTTCATTGACATTAATGCATGTAAAAGCGTGCAGGTAACACTCAACTGGTTTACTAAAATACTGTGATTTGTGGGTTTGTAAACCGTTTTAGCTTGCTAGAGACTTTTCGATCAGATTTAATTTATAACTTGAAGGAGCTCATGCACCCATTCGAAAAATGATTGCTAATGTTTTGCATAATTTTGATGTTCAATAGTTTCTGAAGAATAAACAATTGCATACGTAATAATATATATGCAACGATTTCTCGAATTTGATTGGATGAGAGCTGCTATATTTATTCTAAGCATCAGTGCCAAATCGTGCAATAACAGGGCCGAATCATGTAATACCAGTGCTAGATCATGTAAGCAACATCCAACAATGTATGCATACTCTGAAAAACTATGTTTGTTCTCAAGTGTTTGGTAATTATGGATGCCTAAGTCTGCTGTTTGTGTTTGTCTCCAGTAAATTGTATACTAGATGCCATTTATGTACCGATATTCCGACCATCCCTTCATGTAGGACGACACGAATTGCTACCAAATTGTATTCTATTATTGTATTGTATTGTGTTGCGTTCTATTGTTGTATTGAATTGTATTGTGTTGTAATCTATTGTATTTTTGGTAAAAATTCGTGTCGTCCTACATAAAGGGATTGCCGATATTCCTGTCGATAAACCTCATTTGAATTTCCAGCGCGCCGCTATCTTGGATCTCATGACGTCACAGTGTTGTCCTATTGTTACACAACAAAAGAGCTATTGTTTTCTGACAATAGAGGCAACACTGTGACGTCATAAAATCCAAGATGGCGGCGCGACGGAAATTGAATAGAGTTTTATCGACAGGAAAATCGATGCATAAATGACATCCAGTGTATAGTGTACTGGAGACAAATACAGAAACAGACTTAGGCATGCATAACAATCATTTGAGACTGAGTAAACATTGTTTTTCTGCCGATATTCCCTTTAAGTCGCCTTAACTCGCAAAGGGAAAAAGCATGTATGTTCCTTAAGTGCATGCGCATCAGCCCAATTTTTGTTATCATTAAAATATATTCTACAAAAAATGTATAGTTGAATATTTATTGATTTGAGTGTTGCGTCTATGAGTTATAAAGGTTTGTATTTCGACGTAAAGCAGGGAATTTTCTGTCATTTATTTCTCCTTGTGAATTATACTTCTCGCTGGCTGAGGCACGAAAGAAGCGAGAAGTCATTTCTCGCACACGGCCATACCTGGTGCGAGAACTGAAAGGCGGGAAAGATGGGTCACATGACCAGTTGTTTTCGTTGCAGCCATTGTGCAACCCACTGTTTTTAGAGACCCACCCTACCGCCCTTGAATAGCTATTTATAGTGATATATCAGACGTTATACATGTAACTCTTAGCCAGCATAAACGTATCTGCGTTGGATTCATAGTTGTTAATGTTATACTATAACAATATGTACACATTTGAAGCGGTGTGCGAAATAAACCAAGGGTTGCGTTGTGACTGGCGTCCACTATCCAAAATAGTGTGCGAGAATGAAACTATTTTGTGATTTAGATACAATATTTGGTAATTCGCTGATATCAAATATAACATGGAGGTTTATTAATGGTCATCTCTACTAGCACGTTTATGTATAATAAATTCTCCATCATATCGTTAGTATATTCGAAATATAAACCTTTATAACTCCTAGACGCAACAATAACATCAAGAAATATCTTACTATTTTTAAAACTATTTACCGGCTTGATGTAGAATCGACAAAAGGTGGCTCGCGTGTCAGTTGCCGTGACAACCGAATTGGCATCATAAAGATTCACACGGCTTCAGTTGGAAGATTTTGGCCGATCTTTGAGATTTTTGGGACCATGTATTTCCTGATATTGAAGAATAGTAAACACAATACAGAATTGAATTCCAAGATACATAATATTTTCGGAGACAAGTACTTCTTTCGACCCCTTGTTTTGACTTAAAATGCGAAAATCTTAAAAAGGAGGTGATAATAAAAAATGGCGTTATAGATTAACTAGCCCATGAACTTTGTTGGTAACGAGTTTCAATAAAATCGATGGAATGGAAACTTATACAGGAAAAAATATTATGTTCGAGAACTTTCTTGTAAAACGTCAGGCAACTGATCGCCGATCCCAATTCTACCCGGTAATCTATAGTTTAACACAATAGGAAACTACTGTGTTAACTACAAGAAAATCGAGGAAGCGGGACTACACGAACGAGGTAACCGGTTAATTGTGAATATTTGGCGAAAAGCGCCAATTTTGAATTGATGTAAATATTAAAAAATCTAAACGAAAACTTTGGCCTCGTTCGGGAATTCACTCTTCTTAATATTTATGCGCATATCTAATTCACTACTCGAAAACGACGCTATCCCCGCATCGTGGATGCCGCAACGTGCATCCGAGTTCGAAAGAACAATTCAGGATGTTTCCTTTTGTATCCAACGCATAGAGGAACACAGCAATGTTCCGTCCGCGACGCCATTTTGCTTTTCAGCTGAGCAACGATGCGGGGATAGCTAATTATATGCGCATAAATATTAAGAAGAGTCAATATGTTGTAGAAAAACACATTTTGTGACATCATGTGTATTTTCATTTCGTTTCATGAATACGTTTTTGCGCACTGAGTCCGATTTAGCTGGTTCAGTGAAACCTTCAAAATCACCTTTCTAATTATGCGCAAAATCGTACGTTTCGTCGGCGCGTTTTCAAATTCTTCACGCCTGTATTCAGTCACCCGTTCAATAGCACTGAATATCTTGGAATTCTGTTTGATGTTTACTTTTCTTCAATATCAGGAAATACATGGTCCAAAATATCTCAAAGATCGATATCGACCAAAAACTTTCCGCTGAAACGTGCGAACTTTATGATGGAAATTTGGCTGTCACAATACCCGCGATCCACTTTAAATGAGAAAACAAATTGGGTTCATGTGCATTTTAATTCGCGGCGAGTTAAGATGTCACCCGAAGCCAAAGAAAGGGAAACCAAATCAAAGGAGGTCTAAAATCGAACGCTTGAAAATTGTCAATACTCCGTAATAGCCGGGGTGGGGCAGTGGTTAAGCGCTTCGCCTCTCACCTCTGTGGCCCAAGTTCAATTCCCGGCGCGGCGCTATATGTGAGTCGAGTTTGTTGGTATCTCGCCCTTGCTCCGAGTGTTTTTCTCCGGGTTCTCCGTTTTTTCTCCCTCATCAAAAACCAACCTAAATTCCAATTCGATCCTGGAGTTCGTCGGAATGTTTAAATATAAGCCTCTGGCTTGGGAGACCCGGTAACGGCTTCCTGTATCTTCGACATAAAATAAACCATTTATTTTATTTTTATTATTTTTATTGTGCTTCGTTCTTTTATTCATTATTTCAAAAAATCCACTGAAATAAACTTTTCAGAATTACTGATAGATGTTAATAAATTACGTATACATTTGTGAAACTCAAATACGTTGCTCACTTTAAACTGTAAACATATTCCCTTTTCATGTGCTTGAGTAGCACTGATGATTCGACAGTAACCGGCCGTTTTTTAATTAACTATAAAAAGGAACATACCGTCAGCAAAGTAAGGAGAATAACATATACTTTCAATCAAGTTTTTAAAGCCAAACTTTTGATAAACGCCCTATTAAAAGTATCCACGGTTCATTAAAAATAATCATGAGGAATTACAAGAAATTTGAATAGAGATCAAGGTGGCTGTTTGCGTTGACAAAACTGACGTTTTAATCAAATGCGCAGCCTTCAAACCCGTCGACAAAACAATGAATTGCTCAGAGAATTCGAACATAGCTTGCGGATAATTTTTGTGTGACAGAAGAAGCACTTAAGATGACAGCAACTGCAGATAAATGCGAGGAGATGACAAACCTCTCCATATTCACTGAGATACTGGCCATCTTGTTTGCCGAAGCCGGATGGCCTGAATCAGGAAACTCTAGCAAAATAACCTGTTGAGATTTTCTAAAGGTATGTTTTCTACTTGTCGTTCTTATATAATTGATTCGCTAGGTTATAATTCAGTTACTATTTAATTATTATTGTTTTAGTAATTACTGCGGGCATACGAAACTAAAGAAATCTATAGTCAGAATAAGACTAATGATAAAGAATTCACAGTAATAAGGCATGCAGGTTGACTGACCGCAACAAGTCAAAGGACTGAGCAGGTTACGGGCAGAGTTACCTTTTACACTGACGAACTGACTTCCACGAGCGCCGATCCGTCTGGTTCGGTAAGATCGCTTTAGGCCTGATATACTGTATGTAACATTGTAGACATGTAGGAGGGAAGTGCTGGTTGGCGAGTTTCCTTAGGTAGAATGTTTTAAACTCCTGTGGCTCTTATCATGTAGGATTTTTGATATGTTCAGTGTTATTTTAGTGGCGCTGGTGTTATTACTAGTTAGTCTATAGTGGTGAAGCGTCGGTAATGAAATTGATTAACCCGCTGATTTAAAGAAAAATACCATATCTAAGTGTCCAGGCCGATTATGTTTACTTTTTACTTTTGGGCTTCAATTCGAAAAGCTCATCATTCTTTCATCCTTGTCAAAAAGGCGAGAAGATCCTGAAAGGACTACAGAAAAGGAACGAATGCAATGATACTTGTCGATTTCTTATTGGTTTAAAGTTTTACCTTTAACATAAAGGAATATAATCGTGTAAATATTTTCATAGGATATTAAAGTGAGGTGGTAACTACAGACTTTCAATTAAGCTTTTAAAAGTTAAGAAAAATTAGATTACGATTCCTCGAAAAATTAAAAGTGCACTGCTATATGTAATAATTACTAGGAAGTAATAACACATCAATTAAGACTAAATGGCATAATTTTTGTCCAATAGATGAAGGAAGATAATACCCTACAATGAGTGGTTGAGATTAGAGCTAAATATACTGTGAAGCAATATGAAAACATTGTACAGTACTATCAGATGCTTTCATGCAGCATACCAAACGTTTTTACGCGAAATGCTAATAAGTTAGACCTGTAAAGGATACTATACTGTGCGAAAGACAAACCCTGGCTTTATACAAATGTACTTAATGAAGAAAACACTATCGAAATGTTCGGAATACTACTGGCTCAGTTTATTGATAACACAGCCTTCCCTCAGAGAACTCGTGGATACAATTTTAACAGTACATGGTTTTAGCAAGAGTGCATTCATTTGCATTGAATCGCCAGTATGTGGTTACAGAAAATAGCAATAACCCAACGGAAGCTTTTTTTCTTGGACCCCTCTATTTTTCCGTTCCAGGGGTGTTGAAAACAACCTGTTGTAGTAGTAAAAGCTTAAACTTAATACAAAACTATTTTACTCATAATTTTCCCATATAAACTTATTGTAAGGATTTATCTGAACGTTAACCAGTACTGTTATAATAATATACTTAATGATCCATTTTTCAAAAAAATACAATGGATTAACCGACTGTACAAACGTTTAAAATTACAAAAGTATATTACAAAATCTATAACAATATCAGTTGAAATTTTCAAGAATCGTTACTTCCTTACAGAAAGGCGGCATGCCCTTGGCACAAACGAATCAGTTAATAAGCCTATTAGAACCTGAGGTAGGGATTGTAAAGCGTTTAGGGAAAGATCTTAAATTATGCATATGTTCGATAACTTTAGAGACAACAGTATATTTGGGTGTTGGCTATATTGTTCTATTGAATTCGCGATTCGTACGTTGCCTCTTCTCTCCGTTCCTCAAGTGTGGCCAGACTTTCCGTAATTGAACATTTTACACCAGCCTTGTCGTAACATCATGCTACGACGTTCTTGGCCATTTTATCGACATAGGAATTCGTTTCTAAAACATTAATTTCGATATTTCTGTTGATAAAATAAAACAAGGTAATGTAGATGGGTTTCTTCGCCTCAAAGTTTTGTTTTGAGTCCAGGGTTTCAACTAATTATATAAACTAGTGCCCATCTGTGGTCTTTCATGTGCTTCGATTTGGTCTTGTTTTGTCGACCTCGGAAACCCGAACGTTTTCATTTCGGCTATCACGCGGCGGCCATGTTGAGTCCCAGGAGAATAAAAACCTTTGTTTTCGTCCGGTAAACTCGTTCTGAAACCCACCAGTGCGAGGCTACCGGGGCCAAAACCATTGTTTTATCCAAGATGGCCGAACTGTGATAATAGCCCATTGGCGTTATGCGTGATACAATGGATTTCCCAGCATGCCCCCTAACTCTCTTGCCACCTCCCACCCCTGAGCCCCCCAAGTTTAAGGGCCCATTGACATATTTAAATCGGCCATTGTTAGGGAAAGTTTGCAATTGTCACGAGCGCCGTCAGCCGTCACAATTTATAAATGATTTTCGACACTGTACATCGCTC
This sequence comes from Actinernus sp. WN-2022, assembly GCA_030867875.1. Taxonomy (NCBI): domain Eukaryota; kingdom Metazoa; phylum Cnidaria; class Anthozoa; order Actiniaria; family Actinernidae; genus Actinernus; species Actinernus sp. WN-2022. Next base: position 44,312,059 of record JAOWCC010001751.1, read on the forward strand.
TTAACCGTTACGTGATCAGTTCCATCTCTTGGGCTTCTTAGCATTCTGCTCAATAGAATCACTGACAGACTGAACAGCGAGGATGTATTACAAATTGTCCTACAGTCCTGGGTGCTACTTAAAGTACAGACCTATACGTGAGTCCTCTCACGAGTAAGCAGAATAATCAAATATGCGTGGTTACAAGGGAAACAGATCAGTGTGATAAATATCTGAAACATTTTTCAACCTCGTGCTAAACGCGACTGAACTTTGGATATCGAATATCGATTGCTGACGTAATTAATATAATTCACATCTAAACTGACCATCACAATAACTCACGTGCACTCCCAAATGTAAGTCAATAATTTCACATCACATTCAATTTTCAATGTCGAATTACACTCCTGATTATTTTTTTATTTACAAGTGAACAAGCAAACAAGCCCTTTTACACATTAATGATTCCGTCTGCAAGACTTACCAAGGTTTGGTGAAACTGGCTCTTGACGGAGAATTAGAAGTTTCACAGATTATCCCAGTACCGGCTGGGTACCAGAGCTTCTATATATTTGTGAAAATCAATGTCAAAAATGAAGAGAAGTTAAGAGAAATATATGAGCATGTGAGGGCTCATACACGTTTTAGCGTTTTAGGCCCTGATTATATGAAGAAAAGTTAGCTCGGGGACTAGGGTCACCCCCCCCCCCCTAGCCAACTTTACCGAGCGTTTATATGGAAGTAAAGTTGTCCCGGGTGCCTGAGACTACTTTGTCTTGAGCGAGTCTGGGCACGTAATATTGGATTACGCATGCTCTGTGTGTCCCGAGTTGGGCCCGGTTAGGCGAGCCAAAGTTTTTTTCCTCAAGTTGTTTTCCAGATTAAAAGTGAAAGTAGTTAAACGATCATAATATTAACGTATTCTTCGTTTTCCACTAACTTATCCAACAATTGCAAAATCAACTTCCTTTATCTTCTGTTCAAACATAGGATTTGTTTATTCAGAAATTTATTCTAGCTTTGACCAGGGATAGGATTAGGCACCAAAATAAGAGTGATTTACTCGGTCCCTTCGATTCAACTAGCGTTTTTCAAATAATTATCCAGATATATTTTGTAGGTTATAGCCTTATTCTCTAGATCATAGCATTAATTTTGCGGCGAGTCAATTGCAATCGAACGTAGCAATTGTAGCTCATTGTTTTAACCACTTTTCAAATGACTGATTGCATTAAGAAATATCGTCTTAATCCAGATAATTCTTTGTTTTCTATTTCATTTCCTCGTATTCCTCTTTACTTATATCATAAATTGCAATGAGTCGTACCTGAACAGCCTGAAGTCATGCAAGAACTAGCTAGAGTGTGTGACCATTTCGAGTCGATTGTAAGGGATTTCTCAGTTATAAACATAAAAATATGATATGACTAACGATGGAATCAAACTGATACCGTATGGAACACCAGTTCCAAACTCAGTCGTGTTTGATCCAATTTCCAAACCTCGGGAAATATGTTTTGTTAATTTACATATCCATGACACTTGAAGTTTAACTAAGTAACAGATATTCTATTATTGGCATGGCCTTATGTTTAATAGGAGAAGTTACACTAAGAAGTTAAGGAAAAGATGGAAATAAGAACGCCGCCGTATTTTTTGTTTTCGATTACAATAACATACATATGTAGAATTACATTTAAAAAACTACTTAACCAAAGTTACATGTATACATTAACACACCAGTGCTCAAGAAAAATTAGAAGACACTAGCAGTTTTGGCCGAAAAAAAACGGTATTGACAAGTCTAAATTTTAGTGTAAAGACTGTTAATGGCTTTCATTGAAGTCCAGTCGAATCATTTTTGCCATTATTGACATTGAATAAGTTAATAAAACAAGCAATCATTTAATAGACACTGAGTTTCATTTTGCGTTGATGCCGTTTAAAGTGTGCAGTAGAAGCTCCTGTAAGCGGACATACATCCGGCTCATACGGTATTCCACAAGTGTCCGCTTACGAGAACTATTCCCGTAAGCGGACAGTTCCAGTTATTCCCGAGGGTATTCGCTTACGGGAAATGTTTCTGGCGTTGATTGGTGTTGGAAGCATTGATGGATGGTTTAGTTGCTGGTGTAGCCGGTTGGTGCAGTACTTTGTGCTCCCCCAGGTTTGTGGTTTTGTTGGCATCAATAGATGACTACCCTCGCATTTTAGCACTGATGTTTGAACGCGCACCCCTCACAGTGTTTTCCTGTGTGGAACTTAACGCAATACCCTCGGGGAGTGGAAGCACCTCGTTGTTTTGCAGGCGCACAAAAATTACTGTTACTTATATTACTTGACTGTACTGGCTTAATGCGATGATGTGCTCTGAGCCAAAGCTTACTATGAATAATTGTAATGGTTCCTTGTAACTAAGCCTATGGAAATTCTCATCGTATTACGATGGAAGTTTTAAAAACTTCCAATTGGCAGACTGTGTAACCAAGTCACGAATGCCTGAGCTATATTTCACAAGGCTAGGACTATCCTGAGGGAATTTCTCAGTATATATGGCCACAAAAATCATGAAGCATTAGTCCAGTTATCTATTGTGTGGATCGTTTGTCGTTTTTGGTTAGGGATAATTAATAGTGATTGTTTGCCCCCTTCGTTCATCTGTAACTTAATACTATAGCTGTCAGCATCCACTGTTATTTGTGTGTTCAACAGGGCTCCCATATCAATGTATTCATTCCCCCATACCAGTTTTACTCTTGACCTATCTGGTATAAGATTGCCCTAGGGGGGACATTTACAGATATAAATTGATTCTTACTGTTAATCATGAGGCTATATGATTGCTTACCACAGCTATCAGTCAACCGGTTTATCAACGCGCGGCAATTGTTTTGTTTTACGCTAATTACCAAACCTGAGCCAAATTGACTGCCATTGTTGCAGTTGTAGCGTGCCGAGTGAACGTTTCTTTGCTGGCCTTCAACGGCCGGCCAGCACCGCGAACGACGCACACACCGAGTCACGAAGCAGAACTTCTTTTATTGAGATGTTCGGTCTCCTTTATCCCTTTATACTAGCCTGCGTTGCGGCTCTGGAGTATCGGAGCGACCCCCCTCTCTTTTTTCTCTCGCCCCAATCCCGCTAATGTCCGCTCGCTGCGCTCCGATACTCCAGAGCCGCAACGCAGGCTACTTTATACAAGAAGAATTACATGACTACGCGATTCACACCGGAAGTTCGAGGTCTTTAACTATAAAGTAATCTAGGTGTGTACATGCCGTCATAACCGTTATAAGATTACAAGGCTAGCTGTTCCTAGGTAACGTATATTAATGATCGTCACACAGTGGGCAATTGACTGCAATCACGTAGTGGTTTCCTATATCCCTCCCTATTATTTCAACCAATACTAAACCCAACCGGGGGGGTACTTACATGAAAAATGGGTATGTATGTAAGGCCAAGAGGCTCAAACCCTGAACCTGTTTGACCCAATCCGAGCTCCAAAACCCTGATTGCCCCCTTTTTTGAAAAAAAAACCCTGATTGCCCCTTCTTTACTCCGTTGTTTTCAAAACACGGTCGGATATCTACCCCGGCTGGAATACCGCGTACCGGGATTGCATGCAAAATACGGAACATTTCAAGTCGGGACGTGTCATTGGGTAAACAAATCGCAGATGAAGTACATAGATAAGTACTGAAGTACGAATAAGCGGCGTCACGATGTATGGGAACCTCAGTGCTTGCATGTGGGCAGGCGATCAAAATACGGCAACAGAATGTCTTTTTTTGACATAGTAGCTAAAAAAACTGAACCCTAACTGCCTAAAAAATACTGAACCCCGACCCTGACTGCACCCAAATTATACTCAAATCCTGACCCTGATCTGCCCAAATCAGGTCAAAACCCTGACCCACCCCCGTGGCACATACATAATACGTCACAAACAGGAGTACCCCCCCCCCCCCCCCCCCCCGGGAAATCCAAGCTGCCTACATGAAGTATTTCTTGGCGGGCCGTGAGTTTTGTTAGCTTTTGTTAGACTCGTTCTGATGCGTCAGCCTTTGTTATTCAAATTATCGGCTATTGTTCGAAAATTGGCGGCTATTGTTCAAAAAGCGATTTGGCGGGCCAATATTGCGTGCGCATACCTGAGAAATGGTCTATTAGAGTCATTCATATCAGTCATCGACCAGGCAAGATTCTGATCCCTGTTAACACTTATGATTGAATAGAATAAAAATAAAAAATAAAAATAAAAATAAAAATAAAAATAAAATTCGTTTATTTACCACAACGGAAGCAGTAATCAATCTTCATCGTCAAATAGAACATCAGCTTCTAATAGCTTTTTAATTCGGTGCATTAGCCGTGCATTAGCTGTTCTTTTTTTAACAGTCAAGAAACAAATTGTTGGTAATATCTCGAATGTATTCTAATTTTGATGAAAGCTAACCGGGTTAACTCATTGGGACGGCTAAAGCGCTTTGCACCGAAACTGGGCTGTCAACATGTCAAGGTCGGGAATAACAAGCGATAAATAGTGGTCAGGAACTCCTATCGGAAAGGCCATCACGAAAGAAGACACCTTATTTTTATATTTTGTCGAAAAAGAGAAACATAAGAGATGTGATCTTTTTATGTATACTGAGGAAAAGGCCTACAAAAATTGTGTCCAAAACTGCGGTAGGTCAGTGAACATGGAGTATTATAAAAACCATTTGTGACAACTCTTTCTAAAATTAAGCTGGTGCTGAATGTCTGGAGCTTTGAGCGCTTCGATGCTCTAGTTAACGAGTAAGGCTCCTCAGTTTTGCAGTCGTAAAGACTATACCATGACCACAGCATAGCCTTAACAATTCAAGTCTATTTTATTATTTAGACTTTTGGAGTAAAATAGAGCAATATCGCAGAATGCTTTCTTTCCCAATATTTCTCAATAGATAGATACTGACACCGGCTTGGAGTGAGGACAGCATAAACAAATAACATTTCATCGGTTTGTCCGAACTGATGGCTTTTCTTATTGACATATTAAGCGACATTCCAGACACCAAGTGTGATATCCATAGGTACACTGATATCTTGAGCTTTTACTTCTCCTCGAGAACTTCCCGTGGAAGAGCGTGCGAGTGGAGAGGTGCAGCAAAAGGTACTGACTAAATCAGTAGGAAGACAAAAGGTCACACTAAACACTTTCTAACCCGGCAATCTGCTCAATCTTATGCATTACTCGTTATAATTTTTGCTAAACTTTCTCTTCATGTTAAATCAATATTTGTATAGAATTCAATAACGTCCTACCAGTATATAGCCATGAAAGTGCGACGAAACCATCCCCGGCGGCCTTGAAATCTGTTTTATTTTCAATCTGTTAAAGCTGATTGTACACGGTACAACTTGTTTGCATGTCATCAGCTTACACCATGCTCACACCACAAATTGCTTCTACAACCTGGTCTTAAAATCATTTATGCGGTAATCGTAAGCAAAAGGTGTACCGTGCAAATGGGCTTTGGATATCTTTAAACATTTATTTCTAGATTATAAAGCCTATGCTTTTTATCTCAAGTTGCTTTCCGTATTTTTTCGTTTCAAACCATCCAATAAAATGTAGATTTGAGACGTAGTCATCGATATTTCATCAAATGATTAGAGCGACTGTCCACGGATCCACTAACTAAGGATTTGTTTATCCTAAAAATTATTTTTACCTCGGGAATAATTGAAAACAACCCTTACCTTCGACGGTCATGGTTAATAGGATTGTGCGCCAAAATAAAAGTGATTAATGCTAGGCAGATATATTTTTGTAGGTTATAGCTTTGTTCTCAAGATCTTTCTCATTCAGAGCTGAGCACTATTGTGAAATATTTTTTTTATGTAGTATCATTTTGGATCATTAGAAATTTCGTTTTTGTTATAAATAGGCGGACACTGATCATTGAGCTAGAAATGTCAGAATAGAGCTTCGCCACGCGGTGGCCATTTTCAGCGGCTACTTATTGGACGAGGCTGAGCAAAATATGATGATATTTCTTCGTGGCGAGCTACCAGTTATTGACCGATGCCGAATGTTTTATCATTCGACAAATTATAACGTCACCTACAGAGTTTCAAACTGGAAGGTTGAGTCACCAACAGCAATGCAAATCGATCTGCCTTGTTTACCAAACGGAGTGGCCAATAGTGCGCATGAGTAGATCGTTATTTGTAGCAAATATTGAATGAATAGTGGAATAGCCTACCTAACGAAATTCGTACTATTTCTTTCCCGGTTAGTTTCAAGTCTGAAATAGATAAACTTGCGTTATCATCAATGGCACATGGTGCTATTAGCATGCGTGTCACCTAGAAATATTTTATCTTAGCAATCGCGATATTTAAAAACACTTTACAAGTCATTTAATATTATCTAATTGTAAATAATGATATATATATATATATATATATAATATATTTGAACAGTATTAAGACTTGACATTTGCTCTAAGAGCAAAGAAGCTCATCTAGAGAGCTTATGTTAAACAAATTACAATGATATAGCCGCGTTACAGGTCAGACAGTAATAATAGATGTAGGAGATAAGTACACAGATATAAATAATTAGCAATATAATTACAAACAATTATAATCAAAAGCGGTTCGATTGGACAATAAATGACTGGATACATACAAAGAGGTTTACAATGGTATTATAATCAAGCCCTGGAACACCGTAAAGGAACCAGTCGACTTTCTTTTTATCAGATGCGGACAGCCATTTAGGTCCAATTATTTGTGCAGCGGGGGCGAATAAAGTGCAAATAAATTGATTGTATTCTTAGAATTTAATATCAATTTTTCATCCGCTATTTAATATCTATCTTAATCAGTTGACTGCACGCACACATAGTAAACGAGCTTATTCTCATTAGTGACTACGTGGTTAAATAAATTACTACTATACTACTACTAATGATCACGACTGCGGCATGATCAGATCGTTATTTGCAGTCAGTTATTAGGTGAAGCAACCAATCAGAATTCGAGTTTGGAAGTGCAAGAACGTAGAGTGGTGCAGTGGTGAGAGCGCTCGCCTTTCACTGCTGAGGTCTGGGTTCGAATCCCGAACGCGGAGTCACATGTGAATTGAGTTTGTTGTTGGTTCTCTCCCTTGCTTCGAGGGTTTTTCTCCGGGTTCTCCAGTTTTCCTCCCTCCGTAAAAAACACCATTTCTAAATTCCGATTCGATCTGTACGTGCGCGTTTGAACGAGCTTCCTGAAGCTCTTAAGTATCACGTGGGTAAATAAACCATTTCCATTTACAACCATTCTCCTGGCCGCAGCATGGCCGCTGTGTGGTAAAGCTAAATTACCGTTATCTTATGAACGCTCAATGGGAATTTTTTTAAAGAACGGTCAAGTGTTACTCTTCGACAGGAGGAAATAATATTTCAGGAAAAGCTGATCAGAATAGTAGTGTTCTTCTCAAAATAAGCGAAAAATAGTTTAACGAGCTCATCTTCTTAGCCCAAACTAAACAAATGGCCTCGTTTTTCCGCCTTCTTCGACGTTGCATAGTTTAACCTTGACAAGAATCGAGTCAGTGGTTTAGTTGATTACCCTGTAAGGCATTCGATATGGTCAATCACCTTATCCTTTTAGACAAGCTCGAGGCGTACGGTGTGAACAACTGCTCTTTGGCATGGCTTAAATTTTATTTATCAAACAGGCGTCAACTTGTTACTATAGCTGGAATAGAGTCGGATATGGCCAATGTAAAGCATGCAGTGCCCCAGAGTACCATCATTGGCCCTCTCTTGTTTATAATCTTTATAAATAACTTGCCTCTGCACGTGAGTTCATCGCAGATTGATCTGTACGCAGATGATACGACCATTACACCAGACGGTTTTCAAAGTATAGTTTCAGCGGAATCATTGTATAGTCAATGGCAAAAAACACAATGTGTACCACTCAGTTTATTATGGTTTATTTTATTTAGCTCAGAAAACACTTGTCTGATTTTGTTTATGTCCAAAAATGCTGTCCTTTGCGTTTATATGTTGAGACTGACCATTCAGTCGAGGAGTTCCTTAGCTAGCATACTTGGTCCATTGTTATTCATCCTCTAGTACATGAACGACCTACTATTTGTGTTAATTAATTTTCATCATCTCAAGATGTTTGCAGGTGATTCTATCCTGGTTGTAAACGGAAAGAATCTGCATATTTTAGAGCAAGGTATACAGAGGATATTACATGGCCGCGCGGAGATACGGATTCAGTATCTTCGAGTGTTGATGAAATATCTTACGAGTGAGCGCATATATAAATATCGATCAAACACCAGTTTCAATATCTTACTAAAAAGGCTATAAATCTTTGAAAGCAAGTCATATTTTCAAACGTGTTATCTTCACGTGTGAAGACATCATTTATATCTTCACATGTGAAGATATCACTTTTTAGAAAGAAATATATACTGGTATTTCATCGAAAATTATATATTAAATATATGTTATTAGCGCCAGTTTGTGCCTGGATTAAAGGGAACGGTATGGCATTAAATGCGGGAAAGACTAATGCTATGGTCATGACATTGGAACCAAGAATCGTCTTAACAGCTTTGAATGTAGGAAACTGTCAATTTTGCACGAGCAAACTTCTCTCCGTAATACGGATAGCCACAAACTCTTGGGCTTGACCATAGACAATAATCTCAGTTGTAGATGACTTATGCAAGGGTATTTCAAAACATATTGCTTTATTGAAGACAATTAAGCTATATTTATCATTTTGCGCTACACAAACTTTTTATAAGAGTCTAATTCTACCAATGATAGATTATGCCTACGTTATATGGGGCAACATGAGTAAACTGAAATAATCTTGAGGGAGTTGTAAGATTACACTGAGACGTATACGGGAAGGGTCATATTGAATATTAAGAGGCCCACATATATTTCATCGAATGATCTTTTCTCAAACTTAGGCCGGATGACCAGATATGAACGAATACACTATTTTAAGGCAGTGTATAAGTATAAATGTGTCAACGACCAAGCACCCGAATAGCCACTGACAGTAGAAAGCCACTGACAGTAGAACCACAAGAACTGCAACCAAAACCGATCTAAGAATTCCTAAATATAAAACCAACTCAAGAGAGAGAACATTTAATAATCAAGGTGTGAAGATTTGGAATAGTTTATCACCCGTACAGCGGAAAAGCACTAACTTTGCTCATTTCAAGAAATGTATATCTAACATTTGAAGTGTTATAGTAATCTGTACTAGTTACGTATATATACATGTTTTATTATTATTATCACTTCATTTTGTAATTTTATTTTAATTCTCTTTTTTCTTTGTAAATAATAATAATAATAAATAATTTATGGAGGGTAACAGATAATAGTACAGAGCACTAATAAACTTGTGGCCCTCTCCTACCTTAGTGCTAAATCTACATTGTATTTACAAAAATGGTGAAAATATCAATACTAGAAAACTACATTATGAATGAAAGATATAAAATATAAAAGATTAAAAAACTGTAATAATCGACTCATAGAAAATTTCATGAATTACAACAAATTTAAAAACTACGGATAAAAATGAGCTAAAGAAATTTGGTCCTTAAAATACAATTCTCGGAGAGCACATTTAAAGGCATTAAGACTTGGTTTTCTCGTAATATTTATAGGCAAGCTATTCCAAAACTGAACCGCCGAAACATTAAATGACCTACCGCCTTCGGTGGAACGATTAAACTTAGGACAGACAAAATTACAGCTAGAATAACGAGTGTACCTTGAGTGTGCATCGGAGTTCAGTAGTAAGGAGTCCATTAAATATTTAGGAACAGTGTGCTGAGTTCGCTTAAAAACAATCGAGCATTTGGTGATCTTAGCTTCAGTATGAAATGGCAACCAGTGTAACTTATTAAAAAGAAGAACCGACTACGATCTTGGCTCGGCATCTAGTATAACTCTGGCTGCCCTCTTCTGAAGTCGAAGAATTCTCAATAAACTGTCTTTACAACACGCATGCCAAACAACACTAACATAATTCATGACATACAGGCCTTATCATAGAATTATAGTATAAAATTATTTAGTCCAAAGGTAAGCATGACTTGATCTTATTAAGTACACCAATTCTCTGAGAAAGCTTTTTACATAGTGTATCGACGTGACCGAGTGCGAAGGTCAGCTCACAGTCAACTTCCAAGCCGAGTAACCGCGCAGAATCTACTTGCTCTAACGCTTCGTCACTAGATGTAACTAAGGACAGCTGCCGTTCTTCGGGAGTTAACTTGTCTTTTAGTCGCTTTCCAGTGACAAGCAGAAACTTCGACTTTGACTCATTGAGTGGAAGTAAATAGAGGGCCACCCTTATTAACTTTAGTTAGCGAGGTGTCACCCTCTTTAAACAAGGGCCAAAACGCTTCAGTGATGTTACGATTTCACTCACTTACGCAGAAAATAACCTTAATAAGAGTTAGGTACCCATGGGCTTTTGTAGAAGAGATATCAATTAAGTATTTGCACCCAAGATTAAATTATTTGCGTGAATATAAGCATTATCGGTTTTGCCTTCAAATTTGGGATTTTTCGAAGCTGCTTGACTGGAAAATGACGAATGGTTGAATTTGAAGTCGATTTTCTCTTCGATTAATTACTTAAGTAATGGTCCAGATAAGAACTGTAGTGGAATCCATTGTTCTTCGGCAATGAGCCTCCCCCACATACGATTTTGCTTGAATATGCCTTAAGTGCTTTAGGAGGTATCTACAGTCCAAACTACATCTCGAAAATAAACTATTTTTTATACTATTGGCTCTTTTTACTGTGAAAACGCAGAGAAGCCACCATCCAGCCAATCGGATATAGAGAAAACAAGGATTTTTCAATCGCAAATTTGAGAACTTTCTCCACATACGATATTCTTCGAAATTAAAGCATAGTTAGTTTGATCAAAAATAAATTCAAACCACAAAAAAATATGGAATGAAAATGCATTATTTCGATGGGTTTCTATTGAATTTATAAGTATCAACCAATGAAATTACGAGAAAGAATAATAGAAAATTAACACCTTTTAACATTCCTTGCCGTAGACACTACAGTTCTTATCTGGACCATTACTTAATTTCTTAGGTACCCACGGCAAAAGTTAGTTCGATATCTTAGTAACTCGTTGCCTCTTTTTCGTCTTATTCTGACGGATATTAGTATTATCGAAATCAAACTTTCTAGAACACATATTGGAAACTCAAATTCGCTTGCCAAATTTGGATTTTCAGAATTCCCGCGAGGCATCTCTTGACTTCTAAGCTCCTCCCATTATAGACAATAGAGCGCACGCCGGCTAATTAAGCATTGAAATTGACGAGTCACACGAGCCTTTGTGATTGTAATTTTAGTTGGCTAAGTGTCTTTTTGAGCTGGAAAAATGACTGCGCTGCAAAACTAACAGAACATCGTAAAACTCGATATCGCATCATAAACAAATGTTCAACCAGATTTTGTAAACCTTCAGCTTTAAAATGAGACCTTTTTCGTGTTTCTGTGTGCACTAGAAGTCAACAACCAAAATAAAGAATGTAGCTGTGGTCTTCACTGACTCAGAACCGGCGTTTGAAAAGTGAAAATGAAAACTAACAGAACAGCGTAGAAAGCTCTGGCGCGTCATAAACTGATGTCAAAACGGATTTTGAATATCTTCAGCTTTAAAATGAGATGTTTCTCATGTTTCCGTTTGCTGTAGAAGTCAAACTAGCAAAGGACGAAACGAATTGCCTTGTCGTCTTTACTCAGATCTAAGCAGCCGTGTGAAGCCGTCGCCTGTTGAATTCAAAGCAAATCCTATTGGAAAGTGAAAGTGGAACTTTAAAAAAAAACATAAATAGCACTGGTAATCTAAAACAAATATTTCTGAAACGATGAAACTGGGCAAAAGGATTGTTCTGTCAAATTAATGCCCAGTTATGACTCTCGTAAGCAGTAAAACAATTGACTACGCGCCAAACCGTTCAGTGACAGAAAACTCAAGATCAGGCGTAATGAACAGTCGGTTCAATTGAAGAGGACATCTATTGTTAATAATTAGCGCCATCACGTTATTTCTGGCATTGATTGACGGGTGCTTATCAGCCTTGGGACATTTGTATTCCCATAACGATTAATGAACAACCAATCAGGTATCGTTAAAGCGAACTGCTCATGCGTTAGATTATAATTATTCCGCTTTGGATTAATTCTTCAACAGTAAGTACATGTCGCGAAGAACAATAGGATTCTGCCCGATGAAATGAAATCAAACCCCATTCTAGTCCTTACATATGCAACATGAAGTCTGTAGGTGTAGTAGAAGTACTTGAAATAATTTTACTTATGCACCGGCCATCTAGCTAGATGACCAGATGGGGTACAAGTTGCGAAAAAATGTTGGCCAGGAAAAGCGTACGTTTTCTCCGAAAATAACGGGTATCTTATTTTCAAAATCATAAACATAATTTCTATAATGTCAAGCGATTTGAATTGGTGTGATTGTAGTAAATTAGATGGCCCAGCCGGCCACTAGCAACATTTCAATTTGGTAAACGGATCAGCGTTCAGCTCAGCGGCAAACTTTCACAGAAGCAAATACTAGATGGAATCCGAAAATATAACTTCTATGTCAAGCGGTTTGAATTAGTGTAGCAAGATAGATAGAGACAGCAGAGAAACTTCACAGCAGTAAATTATGTCATTTAGGAATGGAGTTACCTTAGAAAGCGGCATATCTACAGCTTGGACAGTCACAGCGACCAAAGACGGCCGTCATTCCCCAGTGAACGGGAGCGATATCGATGTTGAGGCCAAAAGTTCTTCTGTAAACATTGATTGTACTCAATCCCAATACGTGTAGGTCGACTGTGAGAATTTATTATCCCAACAGTTTACTATTTTGTGAACCATTAATTCGTCTACAGTTCTAGCTGCACATTCTCACCAGGAGTTCCGAGTATACCCCGATCTAACATACATCATTCGAATTGGAGCCGCCTGCCATTAGAAATGAGGAAGAAACTTCATCGTTACGTCATCACCACTAAGTGAATCGTGGGGACCCCCATACATGTCTGTCAACGTTTGAGCCAGATGGCACTATAAATGAGGGAGATATGGGTATGTACTTAAAATCACGTGACCGATAACGTCATCGTTACGTCATCGCCACTAAGTGATTTATGGGGACCCAATACCATGCATGTCCAAGTTTGAGCCGCCTGCCAGTAATATGAAGCGAGTTAGCCATGAAAATATCATATCCCGAACATGCACATGCTCACCAGGAGTTCTCATGTTCCGAACATCGTACGAGTATATCCACAGCTAAGATACATCTTCGGAAAAGAATACAACATTCGGAAATGAAATCCACCTAACCCTAATAACTCGTTCTTGCACATGCGTGCATCCACGAGTTAAAACTGATGATCATGATGTATCGATCGTTAGCATAACCCAGCCGCCGTCTATTGGCAAACTCGGCATCTGATTGGCTAGCCAGGCTCCGTATCTCGATCGATAGTCGACCGTGCGCGCTGCAGTCAAAAATCACTTTGAAAAAATCTTTTTTTTGCGAGTTTTTGCACAGGATCGCTAAGTTGATAGAACGGTGGCTTTGTTATGCTTCTCGCTCTTGGTTTCATAGACTTTGATATTTGACTCGGGCTGTGTCCCTCACCAACTATCTACCGATAGAAACCTCGAGCTTGTAGTGTATTTGTTAACTGCTCAAGTAGGTTAACGCTTGCACCGAAAATAGGAAAAGATTATGAGCTAGTTCTTTGACAAAAATATTAACACGAATATCAGAGAGGGAAACTCCTTCTAAAATGGGGTTGCGAGTTTTCATCAAGTAAACACAGTTACTATGTCCAGTATATTTTGATTACTATTTTCTACAAACTCACGGTTAGATAACTTGACTATTATTTACTATTAGGGGCATATTCAGCAAAACAGGTCACGTGACCACATTTCTCCCTTAATATCCAGGCTCCTTAATATCCAGACCCCTAATCAATAAAAGAAGATCTCTTACCGCGATTCTATTTGACTTGTTAAAGAAATCTTATTTTCATGATCAATTTTCTCCGATGTTTTAAACTAGCGGCCGCATCCTTTATAATGCGTTTCTCTTAGCTATGACGTCACTGATCACCGAAAGTATAAATGTCGAGGAAGTTAAACCCAACAAAACTTTTAAGTCATAATTTAAAAACAGGTACTCGAGTAATCAATGTCTACTAACGGCCAATCATAGCGCGTGATTTATCGTTGCCATACTTGACACTTTTTAGAAGGAGATAAATACTAGTATGTTTTCATAAACCACGTGCAAAACCCATTGCATGTGTAAAACATGATAGCGAGGTCGGTTGGTCCAGGATGGTAAATTTATCTGTTTTCGTGCTATTCTCGACAATTTAAAGTTTATAAATAGTTCTTAAAACAAGCTGTAAGGGGAAAGTTATGTCAAAAGCTCCGACATTTAAAATTTTAGAGAAGATTAAAACAGCTGGACCGACCAACCGCTCGTTCATAATTCGACCCCAGGACCCGGCAATGGGTTTTGTATTCATCTCAGAATCACACCACGGCAAAACGTTGTGCTCCGCTGGCCAAAAGAACGAAGGCTCTGGAGTTCAAATACAAGTTTTCGAGGGCTTAAAGTGCCACTACGACGAACATTTACAATTTCGATTTCCACTTTTTCAGGGTCAATCAGTGTTAGAAATATCCGAAATAGTAAAAAACATTCCCAAATGGGCAAGTTAAACCACAAAATTTTAGAGAGTTTATCGGTAAAATCCGTCCACCATTACTGGAAGCCGTTCTCATTATTAAGCGGAAGTGATGTCATACACTTAACACGACAACCACGTCGCGCGAAATAGTGTGCATAAAAAAGTAGCCAACCTCGCAAAAATAAATATAACTTTCTCCTTGTGTACGTGAATACGATTTTAGTAGAAATATTCCTCCAAGGCGTTGTGTTGTGCAGGCGAGCCTTGCGCGTATGACGTCACTTCCGCTGACGTTGAGATTCAATATTCGGAGTTCAAAAAATGTGACTTTCTCTCGTCGTATCGAAAAACGATTTGAACTGGTAATAATATATCAACTCTACTTTATGAAGTTATGAATATGAAAAACATAGATAGGTCAAAATTTGATCGTAGGGGAACTTTAAACATTTTTAGTAAATAATTTTTTAATAATTTTTTTATTTAGTTTTCTTGTTTTTCGCGAAACGTTTCACGTATTTGCGCGTACGTACTTACAATTAAGAAACAGGGGTGATTGCCTCCGTTTTCTTTTAGAATCGCAAAGCCAAAGCTGAATTGCACGGTGCATTTGCGAAATCTGATTGGCTGAGACGGAGTGTTGATTCAGAGTGGAATCACCACTGTAGACTACGCGCTCGTCAGGCACGTGATCTTCCTATAGTATCGGCTGGAAACTGGGGAGACGCGCGCGATATGGACTCATCGAAAGCGCATGCGCGTGACGTTTTGCCGTATCTCAGAATATATTTGACACTTTCAATGTTCTAACTACTCAAGTTTGATCGTCATATTAAAATAAACTTGTACTAAGTGAAATCAAATCGCTTTTTCGCTTCGTTGAACTTAATTATACTGATTTTAATATAGATAGATTTGGTTTTGGAAATCTCATATGTTATTAAAGAGAGAAGAATTAACTCCAATACACTAGAAACAGGGTAGATATATTAATGTAAACAAGAGCCCACTGGGCTTTCACTCAGGCCACTATATATACATCAATGCAGCCAGACACTCTTTAAGGTGAGCACACACCAGGAGACATCAGTAAAGAAATTGTTTTCAGTGTCCAAGGGAATCACCATTAGAAATGTGGATGGGGGAGGTAGGACTTCCTCAAGATGCACATTTTTGGGCTCCTTGGTTGTGCAAGGCAGGTTTATTTCTTGATATTTTGCGTTCCAGGATTTTATTTTTTTTATTTTGGACTACCCTTTTTCAAATTTCTGATGGTGTGTCCCCAATCAGATTGAAGATGAAAGACACTTTCATTTGAAATCCTCTTAGTAATAACCAAAGAGAAGGATTATTAGCTGAATTTAGCAGTCTTTATGAGTGGCCGGTAGCGCGGTGACTTTCATTCTCTGCTCCCCTAGTATATATATGTAATTTAATATTTTTGTTTTTCTCGTATGTAAATTAAAGAAGTTGACCTTTTACTGTAAACAGTACTTATTCATATGACACATGTTTACAATTTAGTCTGATGTTCTGTTATACTTCAGGTTCCGAGTACTAATAGATGATTGTCTCAATGTTTATATTTATCCCATATTATAAGTTGTATCCTGTCCATCCTGTGATGGAGCTATCACTATCTTTCTACAGTCTACCCTGCGGCTCTTTATCGCAGCTCGCTGATCGCCGCCTCGCGGCTCTTTCTCCGCGGCTGTTCTTTCTAGAAAACCTCTGGAAGTCATGTTAATTGTACTCGTGGTCAATTCGTGTGCCTGTGTGTAAGTTTATCTGCTGTCTGAAATGCCTGTTGGTTATCTCTACCTCATTCCCAAAACTTCAGTCTGCTCATTACATTACAGACCTATAAAGGGAACTGTGGGAAGCTTAATTTCTCGAACCAAAACCTCGCCCGTGAGAGGATTCTTATTTAGCAACTCTAACGAAAGTACCAATAATCTATCGGCTGATAGGGAATTGGAATTGTGCTGTCACCGAAGCCGATGAAAGTTAGTTATATCCGCAGTCTGTGGCTTCCGGTTGATTTCACGATTAGTATGTGCACTTGAACAGTGTGAGCTGATTGGTTAATGAGACCGAAAGTCGACAATTTTGCTGCACTGAACAAAAAAAACGGCCTGCAGATTTAGACTCGTGCCTGCCACAGGCAGCCCGAGTAATTATTTCTCCATTTTTAACTCGTGGATGCGCGCAAGCGCAGAACACGAGTTATTAGGGTTAGTGCTCCGAGCTAATTTATTCATCGTTTTATGGTGTGTACTTCGTTTTTTTCTGTGTACATCGGGGACTCTCCGTTGGCTGTCCGAAAGTCTTCGATTTTCCGAAGATGTATTGACTGAGTTTATGGCATGAGTCCAACTTTTCGATTCATCGGAAAGACGCTTCGAAAGGATTTGGCCGTGTTGTTAAAGGTAATTATTATTCCAAAATGCCTTATAATTAATTTATCGCTACAACTATATTGTTAAAAACAGACATTTGGTCGCGTGTCGTATTTACGAGAGAAGTCCGGAAATTTATAAGCGCGTTTGGCTTAGCTAAGCAAAATTTAATGTCTTGAATGTACTGTGTTGGCAGTTTTGGGAACGTTTTGATGCAACAGAGATAGAGATGGTAATGTACACTGAACTGTTTTCGCGACAAAGCTCCCCGAGTCTCATGGCACGTGCATAATACATCCCTAGGCTCAGAGACAGAATGTGCTGCACTCTTTACTCGTACTCGTCATGGTGAAATATAAGTTTAAAGTTCAGTTGAACGACGAGGAGATGTTAACTAACATCGATATCGCCCCTGCTCACTGGGGAATGAAAGCCAAGATTTTGGAAAGTGAAGAAAGCAAAGCTAAACAAAGCCATACAATAGCCAAACAAAAGCTAATGGAAAAGCTTAGTAATATACAGAATAACAATAATGTGATCAGTTCGAGAAATGATACGGTAAATATCACTGAAATGACAAATAGTTTTATGGTCGAACGCGAACAGCTGAGCACTATATTGTTATCTAGTAAAGGCTTGAATACTGATCAATCTAGGAGTAGGAGGCACAATTCAATATTGTCTGCAGTTAGAAATCGTGATAGAGAACCTTCAAGAATACCAGTGAGAAAAATAACAAGCCTGTTTAAAAAAAAAAAATGTGTTTTCTTTGATCTTCCAGCCAGTTGACCTCCGGTTCATGCACTGTTTATAAAACGTTTGCAAGTTACATTTGGCTAGCGTTAGATTCCCAAAAACTCAATTCTGCGCCAATGTGGAACGGATAAAAACTCGTTTTAACCTCTTGGATATGTGATTTCAAAGTTCAGCGGGGCATTTTGATTTAAAGATCAATTTGATTTAGCTACACTAAATGATAACTTTGTCACACAATCAGTGTACAGATTGGATGTTCCAGAACTACTTAGACTGCATGCGTCAAACAAATTAGCCATTATCAAGCGAATGTTCTAGACGTAATCAAGCTATGAATAGGTCGTTTATTCCACACACAATAGTAATTTAACTCGTGGATGCACGCATGTGCAGAACGAGTTATTGGGTTTTGGTGGATACGAGATAATTTATTCGTCGTTTTTTTCTGTGACTCGACGACTTTCCGAATGACCGTCCAAGGTTTCGAAAAGATTTGGTCATGCTGGAGAAGATGTATTGACGGTGCCCATCTAATGCCAGACACTATCCCTATCAATCACTTAGTGGTGATGACGTAATGATGACGTCATCGGTCACGTGATTTTAAGTACATGCCCATATCTCCCTCATTTCTAATACCAGCTGGTTCAAACCTGGACAGACATGGTAGTGGGTTGCTATCAATCACTTAGTGGTGATGACGTAACGATGACGTCATCGATTACGAGTAACCAGATTCTGAGGCCTATGATCTAAAGTGAGGCTGACGGTCTTGGGGGCTATGCCATGCTGATGAGTCCTAACAAGGACGAAACAGCTGTACATGGTTGCCACTCTACCGGTAATAAGATGTGAGCATGCGTATTAGACGCTAGCTACGTCATAGCGTGTGTTGTGTAGTGCCATGCAACGAGTTTGGTATTTTAAGTACATGCCCATATCTCCTTCATTTCTAATGCCAGACAGTTCAAACAAGGACAGGCATGGTATTGGGTTCCAAGAAATTACTTAGTGGTGATGACGTAACGATGACGTCACGTGATTTTAAGTACATGCCCATATCTCCCTCATTTCTAATGCCAGCTGGCTCAAACCTAGACCGACATGGTAGTGGGTTGCTATCAATCAGATAGTGGCGATGACGTAACGATGACGTCTTCGATTACGTGATTTTAAGTACATGCCAATATCTCCCTCATTTCTAATGCCAGACAGTTCGAACTTGGACAGGTATGGCATTATTTTCCCACGATTCACTTAGTGGCGATGACGTAACGAAGACGTCATTGGTCACGTGATTTTTAGTATATACCAAAAAATGGATGGTCACTGACCATCCACGAGTTGCCCTTAGGGGCCCTATGTTTTATCTCTGATTTCTCTCTCCTTCCGAACCGTGTTTGCATGCTGACGCGTAGTGAATTTATGTTGATACCTAAATGTGCAATTTCTAAATACGTGTTTTGGAATTGCTTTACGAAAGTAAAATATTTTAGTGTAGCGATGAAGTTTCGATGACTGTGGAACATTTTTATGGATATGTTTTAGAACTACTCGTCTCGCTTTTCTGCTTTTTCGTAATATTCGTTTAAGATGTCTTACAGGAATTCGCCTTGGTTCGCGTGAACGCTTGCGACTCATTTTATGACAACGAGTGTTTGGAGTACAAACGAATATAGCGTGGCGAGATCTGCAAAGAGGCACGTCAATAATATCTGTGTGATTATAATTGTTCATGTCTGGTTCTTCGACGTCATAAAATTTGCAATTATCTTCTACTGGCATGTTTGCATTCTTCCAAAGGTTCACGAATATAATCATGATCATAAGGATAGCACTGGATATAATTAGACTTGGTAAAAAATACACTGACTACAAATAAGATTTGCTTGCATATCGCAAAAAAATCAACAAACAAATGTAGATATACACACAATGACTTAACCTCACGTTCATGGCAGAATTTGCAAGCACGTTCGACAATGTTCAGTCCCTTTCAGCTTTGCTCTCAAGTTGAGTTTGGCTTTGGTGAAGACTTCTCACTCAGTTGTATAGTATATTATACAGCATATTTGTGTATATTTGAGTATATTCTGGAGACGATGGAAAAAGCTCGACTCAAAATGATTCGCTCAAATGTCAAAGGGGCCAATGAATGTCAGAATTTAGGGGGCCCGAATTTATGTGAGCCTACTGTCGACCTCGTGTGCACTGGTAAGAATAGAGCGACTCAATAATATACAAAAAATAAGAAAAACAAAACACTTGCAAAACTTGACTTGACCGAGTAATAACATCTTAAATTGATGGTTTCGAGTAAGCCAACTGGTGATTTTATCTATTGTTTACAGTTACAAATAGAAAAGGTGGCAACGGTTTTGAAAGTAAATTTAATCAAAACGCCACACAAGCTTCAGCAAATAACCTATAATTATTTATTCTGAATGGAGATTTGATATTAAAGATTAGGTGAAACGACTTCTTATTTATCCAATTTTGTGTATTTTGGTCAGAAAACATATTAATTGTAGAGACCACAGGTGGATGATTCGAGACACTGAATTTGTTAGAATCACTCAGGGGCGAGAAAGTGAAAATCACAACGATTACTCGCAAAGGCTTCTATCATTGCAAACGAAGTAGAACAGATCTGAAGAAACGTCAGTTTCCTCCAAGTAAAAAAATCTACTTTACATTCGTTCTCTAAATCTCATGTTTGCAATATTACGGTTGATAGTTGGTTACGATTAACTTCCGACACCGAAATGAAAAATAATAATGAACTTTACACCTAATAAAACCTAGTCACAGATGCCTAAAAGGCTTAGTTGAACTACTAGGAGGCTTCTAGGGAAATAATAGTCTCTCATATCGGTGGAGGAAATCGTGTTTTTGGTAACTGCACGTCTCTATTGACACAACTTCTACTCGGAATAATTCGAAAGAAAAAAATAGAAGCGGGTCCGTTCTTTTAGAAAGTTAATAATGAAGGCACTATGTTGTGGTACAAGTTTTCAATGGTCCAATTACCATTCAATCCAATCGTGGGGTATATTCTAATTGCAAAGAGTAGGGAGCTGTATTTTCATTATCATTTCATGAATGCTGTCTCACCATGGCTAATTTTCAGACACGTTTACTGCTTTCACTGTTGGATCATCTTATCCGATTGGAATAAAAACGTGCTTTGGATCAAGAAATAGGACTGGAAAAGTTGGGTATATATTTTTTGCTGTAATTGTTCAATACATGCTTCCTCTTTATGAATAAATCCTTTTAAGGTATTCATCTGTAAATCATGCTTATTACACCTATCATGAATTAGTCAGCAAGTCATCGGTAATTTTAGTTAGCTCCTCAGGCTTGAGATTGTGGAGAAATACGACAGCTGGATTCGTATGAAGTAATGAAACATCAAGTCAATGTTTAACTGCTTTCTACGCTTCAGTATAGTAAACTGGCAACAGGAAGACTGAAGCAGGAAGGTAAACTTTTAAACATTACCTCTACCCCGAGCTAGCGGCGTCCGTTCACTTCCTCCGGAGAGACTAGCAATATGAGAACAACTAAAGGTAAGTATACTCTTGAACTGTATTTAAGAGCTGATACTCTAACAAAAGTGAAGCAGAGATCTGGACGGCACCTCCTCTTTGAAGTCTGAGTGTTTCGTGAGCCGTTAATCAAATATTATGGGCCATTTCATATTATAAAGAGAACATAATCGGAGTAGGT
This sequence comes from Actinernus sp. WN-2022, assembly GCA_030867875.1. NCBI lineage: Eukaryota > Metazoa > Cnidaria > Anthozoa > Actiniaria > Actinernidae > Actinernus > Actinernus sp. WN-2022. Next base: position 44,333,719 of record JAOWCC010001751.1, read on the forward strand.
TACAGCTAAAACTCTTGCACAAATTCGAACATCTGGTATAGGTGTTATGTCCAAGCGGACATCAGTGAATGTATTCTTCTTCTTGTGTGAAAATCTACAATGTACCACGAAATCGAGTAACACACCTCTTTCTGTTATCCTGATTTACAAATTAAAACCACAACAACAGACAATATTTTTCAATAGACACTTTGCGACTCTTAGACGGGATTAGTGGAAGACCGGTGCATCCGCTAGTTAAACCAACTACAATAGTTACAATTCACATCAGCCTAATGTGGGTTGTCATGAAGGCACAAAAAAGCGACAATATTGGCCGCCGGTATCTCGCTGTTCTTGTGGATGGGATGTTTACTATTATGAACGATAATAGGGACATGCTAAACGAATCAGAATGTATTTTTGAAGGAGTTCATGCTATGCCGAGAAATAAAACATTAGGAAATAATCTCACTCTTGTGTATAGTGCAATGAAGGCGTATTTCTACCGGAAAAAAAAATTCTTCCTTTCCGTATTCCGACGGAACCGGGGAATACCGCCGACGGATTGTTATAGCCGAGTTTAGCGACACTAAACCACGACATATTGTGAAACATATCTTTAAATAATTAAGCTATAAGTTCTGGTTTTCATGATTGTTAGAATTCATAATGATTCTCTTTTGACTTGATAAATATAAAATTATCTGTAAATTTTCACGCGGAATTTGACTCGTTTTTACAGACAATGTATGGAAAACTGAAAATACGATTGCCGCTACCTAGCACAGCTACGTCCCTCAAATTTCGATATGTTAATATTTTACCTCGTATCTTAAGTTTGTATCTGAATAATATTTAATAAATTTGATTTTACGGATTTTATTTGGCATGGGATTCTCGATTCCCATTTCGCGCCATGTTTGCACCCCTTTCAAAATGTCGGAATTTACAGCGAACTGGTCTATTGATAAATACCTTTTCTATTCCCGTCAAAATATCTGTTTGAGGTTTTTTTCGAGACAGAATAATAATATTTCCCTATAATATATATTTTTAGAATTAACCATAAGCTCTTTCTATTCATTGCCCGGCTTGTGTTTGATGATATTTCGAAGAGTACAGTCATTAAAGGGTATCGTCAAATCTCAGCTTTGCCTCTTAGCGTTTATGGGTTTATCGTTTTATGTCACCGTTACACCTAATTATTACTATTGTATTTATTACTTTCGCTGGTATAAAGCCTATCGCACTTAAGTGAAATAAAAATTCTGTAATTTGATTTTCTGGCAGCCACTCAGCACACACAATGTCGTACATTTTCAATACAATAAATCGCTCCTTGTTAATTATCACCCTTTTACCACTATGGGTGTTCCCAGCGAGATCAATTATCATTAAGATTCTTTATATTTATGCGCATACCCCGGCACTTCCCATCGTCATCGGCCATTCCCATCGTCCTGCGCAATTCGTTCACAAGAATGATCAGATTTGCAGTTATGATTCATTGTATGATTTGGCATTAACTTCTGATCAAAAGCCAGAATTCACTTAATGCGGCTATAGTGAATTACTTTGGTTGTACTGCTAGAAGCCGTAATACAGCTTACTGTCAAGTCAGTGAAGCGAGAGAAAATTAAAAGTCACTGACGTGTACCTAGCATAATTTCTAGAGAAGACAAGTTTTCTTCATTAGAATGATTCTTAGCTCGATACATTGATTGTATCAAAAAACATATTTGCCAGAAATTAAAAAGCAAAGTCTTTGCAAATTTGACGGCCGACAACTATCAGTATGGACAACATTTGTAGTGTAGCATCGCCCAGTGCCAGCTCTTTGAGTTTAATTCGAAAATAAAATTTACGTTTAACACACTCATGGAATCAGTTGAAAGGGGAACTTGATATGTCGATGGAAATTCAAATATAGATTGCAAGCTACAAAGTCTAATCGTAATTTGTCAATAAAGACAATATCCCTTCTAGTTTTATTCCATCAAATATCTTGTTAGGAACGAAAGGATTGCTTGAATTGTATCAGTATAGTCATGTTCCCCTGGTGTAAATTATATTTCATTAGCTCCGTTAATTCTATAGTGTTAGTCCGAATAAAAATACTTTTATAATTTCTAAAAGATTCTCTGAAGATAAAAAAAAGTTGATTGAGGTAAGGTAGAAAATGTACACAATTGTTAACAATGAAACAATTAAAGTCTTTGAAATATGTGAGAAGAGCACATACCAAATACCTTGGCCGACCAAGAGAGAGCATATTGATGACTAGCAGACACTCAAGCAGTTGTTCATATAATGATTTTTAGTAACAAAAATGTATAACATTAAACTTCATATAAATCGGTTTTCGTCGTCATAAACAAAGAACTAGACTTAGAGACACAAATCGAGAACGTACTGTTTAATATGTTCTGAAATGTGTAATTTATTCGCTTTGTGGATCACTCGATCTGTATTCGATCACTCCACGATCTGTACTCGATTTGTGGATCACTCCATCTGTACTCGATCACTCGATCTGTACTCATCTGTACTCGATCTGTACTCGATCTGTACTCGATCTGTACTCGTTCTGTACTCGATCTGTACTCGATCTGTACTCGATTTGTACTCGATCTGTACTCGATCTGTACTCGATCTGTATTCGATCTGTACTCGATTTAATTTGTGGATCACTCGATCTGTACTCGATCACTCGATCTGTAGTCGATCTGTACTCGATCTGTACTCGATCTGTACTCGATTTGTGTATCGAATGACATTTTGGCAAGTCTTGTTTTATTGTTGCCCCAGTGGTGAATCAAACTGTGTATTTATGCACTAGAACAGCCAGTGAAATTGTTATGGGGAGCGATAAAGTGCTTTCAGGATCCGATCAATTTGTCATTGCCGTCGGCATTTTTTTTATTGTAAACAAGGTAATTTCCATATTGTATTACTAAATGGACAATAGATGCCATCTTTGTATTCGATCGCCATCAATGTGATAAAATAATATGGGTTAAAATGACTTGGACAACAAAGAGATATAATTTCGTTAAGCATTCAGTCAATTTCATTCGTACTGTTCCGGTGTAATGTGTGATTTCACTGTACTCAATTTGCGGATGGGATGACGTTTTTGGCAAGTGTTGCTTTATGGTCGCCCTTGACATGTTCAAGGCTCGTTTTTTCCAGGGTTTTCTGAAAAAAAGAAACTTGATTTAAATAGTTAGGTTATTTTTAGAACGGCTGTATAACAAAAGTAGCTAATGAGTCATCTTTTGTTCCGCCACTAATTGGCGTAAAAAATGATCTAAAAATAGCCCAACTTGTGGAAACGCTGTGACAGCTATATAGGAGATATGGACGCTCCTGGTTTCGGGCTCCTGCTATTATTATATATATAATTCTGCCAAGAACGCATGAAATATGCGCAAGAATGCACCAATCAGAGACCGTATTTCGGATAGTTACAGTCAAATGGCTTCCCATTTCTCGAGCGAGCACGCGAGGTTTTTGGTTATTATGGAAAGAACATTTCGTTGCTTGTCAGAATTTAAAGGCTCGCCAAAATACGAATGACTCGTACAAATACACAGCCGTATGAGGTTCTTACTAATAACCTCTATTTATTTACAACATTGCTCAGAAAATCAAAACGTTTAAAGAACGCACGATTTGATTGATTCTTTGGGTGCACATTTTTTTGATGAGGATCGAGCAGTTTTTCAGCTTTATATTACAAAATAGACCTGTATATCATACAAAACTAATGCATTTTCGTATCGGTTTTTTTGTGCTCACTTCTTTGAGGGAAGATTAGGAATGGACCGCCCACAGCTTTTCATACTTTTACCATGCAAGAATTTTAATTACCAAATAAAGTAAACATTTTTCAATTTGGACTCTTCCAAATTCTCTCATCTGGACGATTTCATTAGAAATAACCATTCACTGAAAGTCAATTCATCATCCCGCTCTAATTGACCAGTTCGCGGTTAATTCCGACATTTTGAAAGGGGTGCAAACAGTGTTTGTATGGGAATCCGATGCCTAATAAAATGCGTAAAATCGAATCTCTGAAATATTCTTCAGATCCAAACTTAGGATACCAGGTAAAAGATTAACATATCGAAATTTGAGGGATCATGATCAGTAGCTGTGATGGGAAGCGTGCAATCGTGTTTTCAGTTTGCCATACAGTTGTAAATTTTCACGCGGAATTTGACTCGTTTTTACAGACAATGTATGGAAAACTGAAAACACGATTTCACGCTTCCCAGGCCAGCTGTATCCCTCAAATTTCGATATGTTAATCTTTTACCTGGTATATTAAGTTTGTATCTGAAGAATATTTCATAAATTTGATTTTACGGAATTTATTTGGCATCGGATTCCCATCGATTCCCATACAAACACTGTATTTCGCGCCATGTTAGTTGATAGTTGGTACGCTGGTACGCTGGTACGCTGATAGTTGGACGCTGGTATCGCAAATGTCTCAAGCCATACTGTAAGCTACCCTGGGTGCCATCAGTTCGCGAAGTGAGGAGTTGAACCTCTGGTACCCAGGGTAACTGTAAGCCGGCGAAAGTGAGCAAATTAATCTTCCATTTATTTAGTATAGTTAATTAGTAAGTGAAAGATGTCAATATATTCTGTATTAAATGGATTAGAAAGGAAATAGACTGTTCAATATACAAAAGTTAAATTGACCAATCACAGCTCGAATAATCCTACTAATCCTACTACCATTTTTAACAATTCATTAATAGTTTCTTCCAAAATATTTCATGTTCAGTCCTCTCTGAGTAAGCGCATTTGAATTAAGTTTATGGAATCTATTAGTTTTGTGAGATGTTTTTGACGGATTTAAACCTATTTTAGTTGGATATACAAGCCGTTATGATCTGAAATACGGTATAAAGTATGTTTTCCTGTCGGTGCAATTCAGTAATATTCAAAGCATGACTTCCTGTTTACAGCAACCCATTACCGGGAGCGTCCATCTCCCATATTTGGTCTGTGGGTCAGCACATTCCCAGATCAGGTTATTTTTAGAACACCCGAGGTGAATAAATCCCACAGCGGAACCTTTTTAACAATGGCGAGGTTTTCTTATTGTACGCAATCAGGAGCCCATAACTAGGAGCGTCCATCCCGCATACCAGACCATCCCGCATGTCACAGCATTTTCACAAGTTAGGTTATTCCCGCTATTCTTGGGTTGCAATCATTCTTAAGGGAATAAAATCACAAAAGCGTAGCAGCCATGTTGTTGGTATAACAAAAGTAATTATCAAAGCAATTATCCAAGCCTTGGATAACCAAGGGAATTCGAACATCAATTAAGCTAAAGAATATATATTATCATAATGGCGACCGTGATAAATATAGATATTATAGAAATATGATTTCCCGGCTTTCAAGACATAGTAAATCCTTATACTATCACTCTTTCTTTGAGTCTAATCTTCACAACATGAAGCAGACTTGGAAAGGAATAAATAGTCTTATCTCTAGCAAAAAGAAAACAGATAAACGCATCAATTCTATCATGAAACCAAATTCTGGGGTTACAACAAAAAATCAATCCGAAATCAGTAATATTCTAAATAATCATTTTGCAACCATTGGGCACAGACTAGCCAATAATTTTTCTTCGTCTCGGCACTCCTTTTCTTCTTACCTAGGAAATTCTGTTAATGATTCCTTTTATTTTAATACTGTTTTAACTTACGAAATTGAAGATCAAATTAGTCTTATTCCCGAGAATAAGTCTTATGGTCTTTATTCTTGTCCAACATATATTTTAAAACTTGCAAAACATATTCTGAGTCCATTTTTGGCGACCATTATTAATATGTCCATTGAACATGGGTCTTTCCCGAATAGATTGAAATTTGCAAAAATTGTACCGATATTTAAATCTGGTGATCAATCTGATCCAGACAACTATAGGCCTATTTCCCTGTTATCAGTCTTTAATCGTATCTTTGAAAAAATCATGTATGCCAGACTAATTAAGTTCATTGATAAACACAACATATTATATTCTGCGCAGTATGGATTTAGAAAGCACTTTTCCACCCAGCATGCCATTATTGATATCGTTGATAAGATTCATAAAAATATGGACAACAAAGAATTTACCTGTGGTATTTTTATTGACTTGAAGAAAGCGTTTGACACGGTTGATCATTATATTTTACTTAAAAAACTTTATCACTATGGCATACGAGGTATTGTTTTAGATTGGTTCACATCCTACTTAAGAAACCGATCTCAGACGACTGCTATTGGCATCAATGTCTCCAAGAAAGAAACTTGTTCTTTTGGAGTCCCACAGCGTTCTGTTCTTGGTCCCTTACTTTTTCTTTTATACGTCAATGATATATGTATGTCCTCCGATAAACTCAATTTTTATTTATTTGCAGATGATACCAGTATTCTTTATTCACACACAAATATCCATGTCTTAGAGCAAATTGTGAACAGCGAACTAAAAAAATTATGCCCCTGGCTAGAGGCTAACAAGCTAACGTTAAATGTTCGTAAATCTAATTTTGTCATTTTTCATCCTCATCAAAAAACTCTTGACTATATCCCACAGTTAAACGTTTTTGATCCAGCGTCAAAACGAATGATGCCTCTAGAAAGGAAAAGCACAGTAAAGTATTTAGGCATGTTCATTGATTCCAACTTATCTTGGAAATCACATATTGAATATGTTTCGCTTAAGTTAAGCAGAATTGTTGGAATTATAGCTAGACTTAGACACTTTGTTCCCAAGCACACCCTGCAAAGAATTTACTACGCACTGATGCACCCCTATCTGCATTATGGTATATCGGTATGGGGTCAAGCTAGTAAGACTCATCTTAATCATCTCCTTATTCTTCAGAAACGTGCTGTGCGTTTGATGAATTTTGCTAAATATAGAGACCATGCAATCCCTCTTTTTGTTGAATCAGGCATACTTCCAATTAATTTCCTTTACTTTCATAATATTGCTTGCACTATGCACGATGCTATAAATGGTAAATCACCTATTAATATTTCTTCATTGTTTACCAGAATAAGTGATGTTCATAATTATAATACTAGATCAAGAACACGCGGCAATCTTTATCAGTCTCGTTCAAGGTTAAACATTCACGCAAAGTCATTCTGTTCAATCGGAGTGAAGGTCTGGAATTGTATTCCATCCTCAATACGCTCTGTAAAAAAAACGGTCTTTATAAAAAAATGCAAAAGTTTACTTATTGATGTTCTTTCGTCTAGTAATGATTATGTTGATATGGCCCAGATTATGCAGATTATGCAGCATGTAGCAAATCCATAACTATTTCAATCTTTGGCTCTTCTCCTTAAATTCAACTTCCTGTCTTATTTACGACTAGGAAATTGCCTGAGTCTATAAATCTTGTAAATTATAGTAGATTTATATTGTGGCTTTTTTAAGTAGTACTTATTTAGCAGTCAGTTCTGCTTGTAAGTTCTTTTTGTAATCTGAGATCTGTTTCCGTTCTTCTTTTGCTTGAAAATTGTTAATACGATCGTCTCTTGTACATTTGCTAACCCCCCACCTCGAATAGCATTTGCTAAATGTGGGTGGGTTAGATTCTTTGTAATATAATTGGTAAATTGAAATAAAAGTGAAGTGAAAGTGAAGCTAATGAGTCATCTTTTGTTCCGCCACTAATTGGCGTAAAAAATGATCTAAAAATAGCCCAACTTGTGGAAACGCTGTGACAGCTATATAGGAGATATGGACGCTCCTGGTTTCGGGCTCCTGCTATTATTATATATATAATTCTGCCAAGAACGCATGAAATATGCGCAAGAATGCACCAATCAGAGACCGTATTTCGGATAGTTACAGTCAAATGGCTTCCCATTTCTCGAGCGAGCACGCGAGGTTTTTGGTTATTATGGAAAGAACATTTCGATGCTTGTCAGAATTTAAAGGCTCGCCAAAATACGAATGACTCGTACAAATACACAGCCGTATGAGGTTCTTACTAATAACCTCTATTTATTTACAACATTGCTCAGAAAATCAAAACGTTTAAAGAACGCACGATTTGATTGATTCTTTGGGTGCACATTTTTTTGATGAGGATCGAGCAGTTTTTCAGCTTTATATTACAAAATAGACCTGTATATCATACAAAACTAATGCATTTTCGTATCGGTTTTTTTGTGCTCACTTCTTTGAGGGAAGATTAGGAATGGACCGCCCACAGCTTTTCATACTTTTACCATGCAAGAATTTTAATTACCAAATAAAGTAAACATTTTTCAATTTGGACTCTTCCAAATTCTCTCATCTGGACGATTTCATTAGAAATAACCATTCACTGAAAGTCAATTCATCATCCCGCTCTAATTGACCAGTTCGCGGTTAATTCCGACATTTTGAAAGGGGTGCAAACAGTGTTTGTATGAGAATCCGATGCCTAATAAAATGCGTAAAATCGAATCTCTGAAATATTCTTCAGATCCAAACTTAGGATACCAGGTAAAAGATTAACATATCGAAATTTGAGGGATCATGATCAGTAGCTGTGATGGGAAGCGTGCAATCGTGTTTTCAGTTTGCCATACAGTTGTAAATTTTCACGCGGAATTTGACTCGTTTTTACAGACAATGTATGGAAAACTGAAAACACGATTTCACGCTTCCCAGGCCAGCTGTATCCCTCAAATTTCGATATGTTAATCTTTTACCTGGTATATTAAGTTTGTATCTGAAGAATATTTCATAAATTTGATTTTACGGAATTTATTTGGCATCGGATTCCCATCGATTCCTATACAAACACTGTATTTCGCGCCATGTTAGTTGATAGTTGGTACGATTTAACAAAGACGCTGGTATCGCAAATGTCTCAAGCCATACTGTAAGCTACCCTGGGTGCCATCAGTTCGCGAAGTGAGGAGTTGAACCTCTGGTACCCAGGGTAACTGTAAGCCGGCGAAAGTGAGAAAATTAATCTTCCATTTATTTAGTATAGTTAATTAGTAAGTGAAAGATGTCAATATATTCTGTATTAAATGGATTAGAAAGGAAATAGACTGTTCAATATACAAAAGTTAAATTGACCAATCACAGCTCGAATAATCCTACTAATCCTACTACCATTTTTAACAATTCATTAATAGTCTCTTCCAAAATATTTCATGTTCAGCCCTCTCTGAGTAAGCGCATTTGAATTAAGTTTATGGAATCTATTAGTTTTGTGAGATGTTTATGACGGATTTAAACCTATTTTAGTTGGATATACAAGCCGTTATGATCTGAAATACGGTACTGAAAGTATGTTTTCCTGTCGGTGCAATTCAGTAATATTCAAAGCACGACTTTCTGTTTACAGCAGCCATTACCAGGAGCGTCCATCTCCCATATTTGGTCTGTGGGTCAGCACATTCCCAGATCAGGTTATTTTTAGAACACCCGAGGTGAATAAATCCCACAGCGGAACCTTTTTAACAATGGCGAGGTTTTCTTATTGTACGCAATCAGGAGCCCATAACTAGGAGTGTCCATCCCGCATACCAGACCATCCCGCATACCAGACCATCCCGCATACCAGACCATCCCGCATACCAGACCATCCCGCATACCAGATCATCCCGCATGTCACAGCATTTTCACAAGTTAGGTTATTTTTAGAACGGTGTCCCGCTATCAGTTCGATTGCAATCATTCCTAAGGGAATATAATCACAAAAGCGTAGCAGCCATATTGTTGGTATAACAAAAGTAGCTAATGAGTCATCTTTTGTTCCGCCACTTATTGGCGTAAAAAATGATCTAAAAATAGCCCAACTTGTGGAAACGCTGTGACAGCTATATAGGAGATATGGACGCTCCTAGTTATTGGCTCCTGACGCAATAACAATATATATTTTCATAAATAATAAGGAAGCATTGTTTGCCTAGTACATTGTTGCGTAAAATTACTGTTCACAAGGCTTTTCATTGTTGTTTTTTCACTGCAACCTGATTCTAAAAATAGCTTGATCTGGCTCACGAATGCATAACAGATGGAGCTCATGGTTATGGGCTCCTGGTGTTTATAATTTAGACTTCAGGGGCCAGTTTTACATAAAATATGTACCACGTTATAGATGACTCAGAGGAGGAAATCCGGATTCGCTTTCACGATAACTTGGAAATCCAGGATTTGGGGCTACCAATTTCTCGTAAAACATCCGGTTCTGGAACCCGTAGCCGCACCAGTACCTATACCAATCTAACGGGTTTTCTCATTTGCACCGTCGATTACGTCGTCATCAAAGCAGAATGGGGTTAACTGACTACTGACAAACGGCCTTAAAAATAACTGACAACAGACAAATGACGATTTTTTTACTGACAACCGAAAAATAACTGACAAATTTTGTTTTTTTGTGGGTCAAACATTGTAAATTTTATCGAATAATGATTAACTAGGGATAACTGACAAATGGCCAAGATTTTAACTGACAACTGACATGTAGACCCTCAAAGCAGATTCTACAAGACCCCTTGGCAAAGGTTCAAAAATCTAATTTCAATTAGCAATACCGGAAGTTTGTTTAGACTGAGTGAATACCAGTAATTCGCTCGATTCTTGTGGAAAATCGTATCGCTCACGTTTCTCACTGCACCTCACTTCGACTGCGATGGCCTATCAGTAGTATTTCCTTGATGTCCAGAAAACAGAGTTTCAGGTAATCAAGCTGTTTATAATCAGCTGTAAAGTGCGGTATGCAGGACAGAAATTGATTATTTACTTTTTACTTAATATGCTGTATAACACTCGGATACGGTTTCTTCTAGTCTTCCGCAACGAAAACGGTAGGTTTAATTTTGACATATTTTTATTTTTGAGGATGCAGAATTGGATGAAATGTGACAATGCTCAATCGATCTTCCTGGAAGTTTTTAGATATAATTTGAAACGTGGGTATATCGACACTAGTATTATTGTGCTTATCATGATGAAACTATTGTAAGTCATAACCTATTTCATTTTATTTATATTTAAAATGCAAGGAAGTGATAAAGAAAAGTCGCACTCTTCCGAGTCATCTAAAACTGATTTCATGTCATGATAACATTTCTTGGTCGAATATTTTGCCCCTCTAAAACGTTTGAAAAAAGAAGTTGATATCAGTTACTTTGTGAGATTCACGAAATATGTCATGCACCAGTTCCCATACTAAATTCCCGAGGTTTTTAATAAAGGAAGCGGTTTCTAGCTACCTTGTAGTGAATGCTTTTTATAAGCAAACACCACAATATTAAGTTGACTTTTCGAGGCTTGAAATAGCAAAATGAGCCGCGAGCCGTAAAGATCCGGATCTAGTACTAGCGAATCAAACAGTAGGACTTAATCTCATTGTGATATCCTGTGATTAATATAATTTCATTATACTTTTAAATACCAACAAAAGTAAATAAAAAAATGAAACGAGAATTTTAACATAAAACCACAAAACACAGAAAACAAACGAGATACAATAGGTTGGTGGTGCCTGTGCATAAGGCAAAACTGCAAAAAGTAAAGGGAAGCAATTGTGAGTTGTCTGCGGTATACATCTATTTCAAAAAACGTTACCTCTGACAAACGGCAAACGACAAACGATATTCCCAGACCGAAATGGTTGTAGCTGAAAGTCTGGTGAATTCGTTTGTTTTGGGCCAAAAACTTTAAGACGAATATTAATGGTCTCCAGCGAATCGATTTTCGAATCACACTGTAGTTTATCCGTTTCGCACAGCTGCACAGTTATAACCACAATGCATTTCGGTCTGGTAATGTCGTTTGCCGTTTGTCTGGGACAACGTTTTAGCAATAGCTGTATACTGACTGCACAAAGGAAACCAACACAATTTACTCTATGAATTTAAAGAAGATCGTTTGTGACAAATCGAAGATACGAGACCAAATCAGCCTAAAGTAAATAAGCGACAGAAAAGAGCTGACTAAGAAATAAAGTGCGAGTGTGTTGTTTACATATTACTCTTATGATCTTGTGTGTTGTTTACATATTACTCTTATGATATTGTGTGTTGTTTACATATTACTCTTATGATCTTGTGTGTTGTTTACATATTACTCTTATGATATTGTGTGTTGTTTACATATTACTCTTATGATCTTGTGTTGTTGTTTACATATTTTTGCGTGCCCACTCACTAGGATTGATTGACTTACCATTTCGTGTTTAATGGCTATCATTTTATGGGAACTAAATCTTGCCAACGACAAAATCAGGAAATCAAAGTCAAATAAGTCATGTCTGGTCAAATAAATATGGTGCAAAAGTGGATCAATTCAAATAATTGTTTCTCTGGTCGTTGATTAATAGGATTCTCATCTATCACAGCACTGTCAGCTATCTTTGCTATATTCCGTCATTTGAATACACCTATTAAAAAAAAGTTGTGAGGAAAATCTGAATCCAAAAGGGATTTGGGTTTGAGTGTTTCATTATTATATTGATCAATGCATGCTTGTGTGTTATAGGCCCTTTGCAGCTAACAGTCACCTGCTGATATAATACTTCATTAACGAATGAATTGAGCCCGTGATCCCCATGGGAAAGACGTTGCCATCTTTAAAATCGCTATTTTTGAAAGATCGACAATCCGGATTGGAGGTGGAAAATAGCATTTACAAATAGGTTTTGCTAATAGCAATACCGATCTTGTACAATGCATTTAAATAAATGAAGTTAGATATGTTTTGCTCTCCAGTACAACCATGTGATGTGTTAGCTGCAAAGGGCCTATTGTCAGTACAATCAGCAGACGTCACTACTGCACATTAATAGGCCTTTTGCATGAATTAGCTATAGTGACGTGTGAATTAGTGACGTGTGAATTAGTGACGTGTGAATTAGTGACGTGTGAATTAGTGACGTGTGAATTAGTGACGTGTGAATTAGTGACGTGTGAATTAGTGACGTGTGAATTAGTGACGTGTGAATTAGTGACGTGGGAATTAGTGACGTGGTAATTAGTGACGTGTGAATTAGTGACGTGTGAATTAGTGACGTGTGAATTAGTGACGTGTGAATTAGCGACGTGCGAGGCTTCGTCGTGATCACAAACGCGTGACGTCATCATGCATAAGGTCTATTGAGCTCGTGGGCTTTACCTGACAGGAAACAATCTTCAAAAAATGCAGTTGTAGAAATATCGATAATTAGGCCCTTTGCAGCTAACAGGCACGTGCTGATATAATACTTCATTAACAAATGAATTGAGCTTGTGATCCCCATGGGAAAGGCGTTGCCATGGATGCTGCATGGCAAGCTACTTTAAAACGTTGTTTTAGAAAGATCCACAATCGATTGGAGATGGAAAATAGCATTAACAAACAGATTTTGCTAATAACACTACCGGCGATATCGTTCAAATGCCTTTAAATACAATGTAAATAAAGATATTTTGCCACCTAGTACAATCACGTGATTGTATACTGCAAAAGGTCCATTACAAGGTATAAGTATCGCAAATTTCAAGTTTTTTAAAATAGTTACATACCTTTTATACCAATTTAAAATGTATGTTTACATTTCAATATTCCAAATGTACTAAACTAAAATATAAACTATGCTGTTTATGTCCTACCCTTGTGTTAGGATTTGTGTTTCTTGTGTATTATGTACTGTTTTCTTACCCTCAAACGTTTTATAAGATAATATTTAGATGTTGTCGTTTAGATTATCAGACCAACAACATTCTTTTCTTTAGGATTGATAGCACGCAGCCATCGTTATCAAATGCCTATTTTTACTGACCGAAAATACATATATATTTTGCATCTGCTAATGATATATTATTTACAAAAAAGGCTTAACAAAGCGTTTAATGATCTATCATTATTCATTAAGGATTGTTGATTCGCCGACCAGTTCATTCACCAGTAAGGAAGGTGTCAGTTAGGACGTTAAGTGTGAAAGTATTTTAAGTATTATAGCTCTGAATATGCGTAAAGGGACTGAAGTGAAGAGTTTTATAACAGCAATCTTGAGTTCTTTTTTTGCCTTTTGTAGGAATGAGCTCGAGATAAACTAAGATGTTTCCTCTGTTTGGTTGCGTGTTCCTCGTAGTATTTACAGGTACAGGTAAGTACATTAAACTGCTTCACTATTTGTTTCCTTATTTGGGTTTCACGGCATTACATTGTTGGAAACGTTCTACCAAGGTTACGATAAATTTTTGTTTAAAAAAAAATCGTTCATTCTCAAATTATTGTTATCCATTTAAAGCTAGCAAATAGGAACAACGCTAGCTTTATTCTACGCCGGAAGTTCAAAAATGTAGCTAAACGCATTCCAATGAAATATTTGTTTTTAAATCGCCTTGCTTGGGGATTTACTGATACGAATATTAAAATATAAAATATGTCTCTGTTACATCAGTGAGAACATGACTGAAACTCGACTCCACAAAGGAAGTTGACGTTTTACAAATTGGTTTTATTACGATTTTTAACTAAGTATTTCTTAGAATTGATGTCTTTAATTTGGAAATATTATATTGTGTTCAATGTAATTTCGAAGCCAGCAAGATTCTCGTTAAAGTTGTTTCGCTTATCCTGTAACAACTTTTAGTAGTTTAGTATAAAGGACGCGAATTCTAATGAGAAAAGCAGATTTTTCAATTAAATTTAAAATTAAATGCACTGACTCCAATTCGTTTTGACAACCGAACGACATTCTGTTTAGGTTTTTGGCAACGTATTTTAGACATGATATTGTCCACGAAAGCTTCGTTAGCATTTAGTGGGTGAATGTTGTTCAATGTTATGAAAATAAAATCATGTCGTGATTGACATTTCTTAACCACTTCCGTCGTCTAAGTTTTCTTTACGGTCCAAATGTCATTTCTTGCGGGTATTATGGTTTTCAAAGTTTAAGACACCTGTTCTCTTATTAATTGAAGATTTAATTATCAGACAGTAGAGAAATAAAAGGCGACATTTGGTAAGGGTCATTCGCATTTTTACTGACAAGACAGATGGTTTCAATTATGATAAGATATTTTTTTTGGGGATGCAGGTTGGCGCAGTGGCAAAACACTCGCCTCTCACCGCTGCATGCGGTCAAATTGCTGTTTTCAATTCATATTAATTCATACTAATTCATATCATACATACACGTGAATTGTTTTGACTTCTCATAATGGCGCTAGAATACACTACTGTGGACAAATTCAGAAATTTCCTAGGAAATACTTATAAATAAGGGCTGGGATGTATTAAAATAAAATCAAAACACTTTTTGTTAGATGGATACGTAAACTAAGACAAGAGGCCGAGAGATTTAAAAATAGCCTTTTTCAGGAAACATTCACGTGCTAATACATGTATATAATAATAATAATTAATAATAATAATAATAATAATAATAATAATCAGGTTTATTAATATAAAATGGCACCATGGGTGAAATACTTCATATTTTACAAGAGTATATAAAAACATTCAGTTAAAAGGAATATATTACAGATAATACGATTAAAATAACCTGGGGACTGGAACCGGTTTACAATCGTTATTATATAAATTACTTGCCCTAAGAAAAATCAATAGAATGCTATGATGTAAGGGGACTTATGAGGAATGATAAATGACTATATTTTGGCTAGAAAGAGCAGGAAAGAAACTATGCTTGAAACGATCAGTGTTGCATCAGTTAAAACGTGTAAGTTGGCTGCTGTTGCGTAAATATTGGCAGCTTTTTGTATCAGTTCTGGCACCAAGCCATCAAGCAAACCACGGCAATATATTCAGGGTCTACAATTACCATTCAACAAACTATGTGGACATAAACGGGCGGCCTCTTTTAATTAGACCGCCTAGAAAAAATGGTATTGTGGTTCAGTCGCGGTTCTCGAGAAAGCTTTAGAAATAAGGTATTGGTCTGAGGCCCCATGTAACATCTGTGAATCGGAGAGCTAAACATTGGCTGCCTTTACGAAATGGATACCCGCAGAGAAAAACTATATGTAATGATGTTACAAATCCTTCGCGGTTAGAACGGGTTTCATGTAAATCACGTAAAACGTAATTTCAGAGGAAACAAGTTAGTAGAAATACAAAAATTCAATTAGATCTCATTGACTATATGGTTCTAAATAAACTTTAAATGTGTTACGAATAACTAAAGCCTAGTTTACACGGTTCAATATTTGTTGCCAACATCCATCATTGTGTAAAACTGGCATACCATGTTGAATGTTGAAAGAAGCGAGTTACATGTTGAACGATGTTGCAACTTCAGATGTTGAATGGAATCGGATGTTGGAACTTCAGTTGTTGAATGGAATTGTCTCTATTTCATGCAACATCGTTCAACATGTTGACTCGCTTCTTCCAACATTCAACATGGTATGATATACGGTTCAACATGCATGTTGACTCGATTCTTTCATATGCATAATTCAACATCATAATGATACACGGTTCAACATTGTTCAACATGTTGACTCGATTCTTTCAACATTCAACATGGTACGATACACGGTTCAACATGTTGACTCGATTCTTTCATATGCATAATTCAACATCATAATGATACACGGTTCAACATTGAGTTCAACATGTTGACTCGATTCTTTCAACATTCAACATGGTATGATACACGGTTCAACATGTTCACTCGATTCTTTCAATATTCAACATGGTATGATACACGGTTCAACATGTTGACTCGCTTCTTTCAACATTCAACATGGTATGATACACGGTTCAACATGTTCACTCGATTCTTTCAATATTCAACATGGTATGATACACGGTTCAACATGTTCACTCGATTCTTTCAACATTCAACATGGTATGATACACGGTTCAACATGTTCACTCGATTCTTTCATCATTCAACATGGTATGATACACGGTTCAACATGTTCACTCGATTCTTTCAACATTCAACATGGTATGATACACGGTTCAACATGTTGACTCGCTTCTTTCAACATTCAACATGGTATGATACACGGTTCAACATGTTGACTCGCTTCTTTCAACATTCAACATGGTATGATACACGGTTCAACATGTTCACTCGATTCTTTCAATATTCAACATGGTATGATACACGGTTCAACATGTTCACTCGATTCTTTCAACATTCAACATGGTATGATACACGGTTCAACATGTTCACTCGATTCTTTCATCATTCAACATGGTATGATACACGGTTCAACATGTTCACTCGATTCTTTCAACATTCAACATGGTATGATACACGGTTCAACATGTTCACTAGATTATTTCATCATTCAACATGGTATGATACACGGTTCAACATGTGTTATGCCAACTAATGTTGAACGATGTTGGTAACAAACGTTGAACCGTGTATCATCGGCAAGGAACTTCGTTTTGTTTTATTTTTAAGGACAGGCGCCGGCTACCATTTAACCTGAGTATCAGACCCTAATCCCCCACATCCACCCCTTAAAAAAACGTGCCCTGTTCGTGACTCGCCTTTTGTTTCACTATGTAAATTGTTATATTTGTTGTCTTACATCGATCTAGGCACTGTCAACCCCCAAATGATAAACCTTTTCACGACGAAAGACAACTGAATAACAACTCAGATTAACAAAGTATGCTTTCCAGGTATACTGGAGAAAATTTGAGATTATTTTGATGGATGGCAAATATTTGAGTGGATGAAAAGCACTGCTTTTAAGAACAAAATAGAGCAACTTTAAATCGGTTCATCGTAACCGCAATGAAGTTTCTAGAACAACCATTTGTAATCCACTTTAATCTTTGCCACCTCTATTGAAAACGGTGTGAAATTCATATCCAGGGTATTATTTGTGTAGCTTTGTTTTAAAGAAACTTGACGGTTCAATTTTTTGACGGTGCACCTTTAATGTTTTCTTATAATGATATTCTCAGTTGAAAATAATACGATATTTTGAAAACAGATTACAACGGCTGTAAAAAGTGAAAGTAAGAACTATAGAAGGCCCTAGTCATAATTTTGTGGCATTCGTAACGAGACGACAT
Source organism: Actinernus sp. WN-2022 (assembly GCA_030867875.1). Taxonomy (NCBI): domain Eukaryota; kingdom Metazoa; phylum Cnidaria; class Anthozoa; order Actiniaria; family Actinernidae; genus Actinernus; species Actinernus sp. WN-2022. The sequence goes on from JAOWCC010001751.1 coordinate 44,351,735, forward strand.
TCGAGATATGTTTGGCCCTTGCGTTGATTTAAAGCTTTAAGAGCGCTTTGGGTTAAAATCATTTAATACCGAAGGATGCCCACTTTATCTTCGTTTAAAGTGTCATATAATACCTATCAATAGACGAAGGTTTCTTGCCGTAAAATATTGTAATAAATACTTTCAGCCGCTGCTCAAGTACACAGTGGAGTCCGACTCGGTGGCTCCGATGTCCCCCGGGGGGGGGGACTCCCATATAAAAGGGGTAGGGATGCTCGTCGGACATTTTCGATTTGACCCCTAAGAGGTACTAAAATGGGCGTGGCTCAAGCTTATTTTGACCCCTAAAAGATAATAAAAATGTAAATTGATAACAGCTTTTTTGTTCGATTGACACCCGACCCCTAAAAGGTACCGCTTTACATAGACTAATGTCTGTGTTTGATGGTGGATACCCTAAGTGGTACCAAACTCCTGATTTTGACCCCTAAAAGGTACGACGAGCATCCATGTACCCCTCACATAAGGGAGTCCCCCCCCCCCCCCCCCGGGCGATGTCCCTGCTCGCTTAACCGAGTTTTCCTTTTTTTAACCCTTGTGTTTCGTTCATCTCTAGAATCCCTGTCAGGAAAAGAAAGTTATCAACAATTGTTACTGAGGGAACTGTTTAATAATTATGATCACAATGCGAAGCCGATGTCAGCAAGCCAAACTAGTGGAGTTTTGACGGTGACGTTTGGAGCTAAGCTAATCAGGGTGATAGCCGTGGTAAGAACTATAAGAGCTACGACAGCCCCCAATAATTCTTAATTTTTGACATACATATGGATTTAGATGAAAAAGTGTTATGAAGAAGCAGATAAGAATCGAAATGGCGAGAGCTACGACAGCCCTATAAAAGCCGAGCAAACTCTTTCACGTAGCCCTACGGTTAACTAGCTAAACCTGACATGAGAAGCGTTCAAAACCAGAATGCAGCTGTGGACATGCTGACATTTCATCCTTATTGGGACTCGTCAGCATAGCGTAGCAAGCAGAATGAGGCTCTAGTGACACTTCACTTCAGCCCATATAAGCTGCTATGAATTCTAGCCTGCGTCGCATCCGAACTGAACTCCGGTTAAGTCCGTCTGCGAATTAACGAACGAAAGCTTGTTTTGGACCCTCAGCGGAGTAGCCCATTATATGTACCCTCCTTTGATTGATTTTTACTAATGCTCATTCTTACACGTCTTCTGAATGGCCATTCAACTGTCGGCTAATTTACATTTCAAAATATGTCAGATCATATTGAGAAAAGCAATGGCATCTGTACAATATCATTTTGACATCAATATTTGTTTGTTAGAACAAGAGCAGTTGACCGTAGTTGCATGAGTTCAGATGTGACACGGCTAGATCTTTCGTTCGGCAAGTTTCCTTTCATGTGGAACTAAACCACAGCCAGCCTATTATGTTACATTACTTCAAAATCTGACCCGAAATTGAAATAAACCTAACCTTCTCTGATAGTAAAACACAGGGAAATGACAACTGAACTCGTCTAGGGCGAGAAATCCCAAGTAAACAGCTGACTCAGATGCAAACAGTTTCAACCGAGCGGCCTCTGACATGAACTGCCCAACATAACAATCTCCGAGGCTGGTGACAGTTGAATGGCCAGTCAGAAGACGTGTAAGAATGATCATTAGTAAAAACCAATCAGAGGAGGGTACATATAATCCAGCTACTCCGCTGGGGGTCCAAAACAAGCTTTCGTTCGTTAATTCGCAGACGGACTTAACCAGGGTTCAGTTCGGATGCGACGCAGGCTACGAGCTAAGAGAAGAGATTGATTATCAGCTACGCCACACAATGTGTGTGGCAAGTGCTATGGCGCGAAAACGAAGGGAGAGCCAGACTATCCTCCTCTAATTAATGTAAATACGAAATGGCCAGAGCTACGAAAGCCCGTTTTATATTTACATTAGTAGAATGGATAGTATAATATTTAAGAAGCAAGCCGATTTTCAGTCTCAAGAACGTAGGAAATGGCGTTTTAGATACTGAATCAAATCTCCCCCTAGAAAATTGTGGCGTTGGTCGAACATACTTCTCAAAGTCATTAATAATTCATGAGTTCAACAGCCAATCCCATTTTGGTTAGGTGCATGTACCTTGATACACAATAAAACTCCACATGAAGATCTGAGGATGCATATAACTTGATCTCCAATCAAATGATAGATTAATATTGATCTCCAATGAAACGCCAGATCAAGGTTGCTCCGATTAGTTCAAAAACTGATCAAGACACTTTAATAAGCGTTACATCACAGGAATGGCGAGAAGTAAAGGAAAATTAATAAATAGAAATCAACGTCTGGGGCGTGACTCTAACCTCGCTTGCAACTGGCTGCTAGTCCTGTCTTGTCCACTACACTATCAGTCCGTTTGTTGAAATGATCATGAGAAAATAACAACTAATCACAATCCTTGTAGTCTATAATTACATGCAATAAAATACCAGGCAAACAATACTTTCTAATGATTTATGAATGCAGGTATTGTTTTCGATTGAGAAGTCAGATCAAAAACTCGAGCTTCGTGTTTCACCAGGGTATCCAAACACCTCGAAACAATAAAAGCACTCGGCCGAAGCGACCTCGTGGTTTAATCTGTTCTAGGTGTTTGGTCCTCTGGATAAAAACACTAGCTCTCGCTTTTTATCTATGACGTAAATTATCACGAACGGCTGGTAGGATTCCATCAAACCTACGATGAACACCAAACTAGTGTCTCCCTCTTCGTGACCGAAACAATTTTTGGTTTTAGTTCAGAACTTGATTGGCTGATAATTACGAAACGTTTCTCGCAGCAAATAGAAAAGCTAAGCAAACGCTATAAAACCAAAGCAATCACTTATTACTTACGACCGGCTCAAAAGTGTCAGAACATTTCCTTTCACAAGAGTTTTATCGACAAAATACTAAACGTGAACCTTTCCGTTCCACTGCCAACAACAAGAAAAAAAATCATTAACTGGGCCAAGGAGCCCATTACTAGGAGCACCAACTCCCATACTTGGTCTGTGAGTCAGTATATTACCATGCAGGAGCGCCATCTACCCCCGAGTGGAACAATATGCTAATTTGTTTTCACGATGGTGATATTTTCTCATTGTAGGCAAGAACAATATATATCTCTTGTCATACATTTTTTGCCTAATACATTGTTGCATACAATTAATTACTGTTACAAGGTTTCTCATTGTTTGTTTTTTCACGGCAACCTGATTCTAAAAATAGCTTCACCTGAGAACACACTGGCTCTCGAATGGGACTTGTCCCTTCGTGTGTATCTTATCCAGGGACATCTCCCGGGGTCAAATTCCTCGTTGTGGATACAAGAAGGGACCGTCTCGGAGTCGAATCCCTCGTTGTGGATACAAGAAAGGACAGTCTCGGGGTTAAATCCCTCGTTGTGGATACAAGAGGGGACAGTCCCGGGGTCAAATCCCTCCTTGTGAATACAAGAAGGGACAGTCCTAGGATCAAATCCCTTGTTGTGGATACAAGAAGGTACGTGTCGCGGAGACAAATCCCTTGGTGTGTTCATACCAGGAGATTTGTTGCAGGGACATTGTGATTTTATCATTCCCCATTTTGAAATAAAGTTGGTAAGGGCGTTGGTAAGATATGTTGCATGAACTGTTCACACAAGGGGACAATCAAATTTCGTCCCCAGGACTTGTCCCCTCAATTAAAACCAGTTTGAATTGCAGGAACAAGTCCCGGGGACAAAGTTTTGTCACAGCGACAAGATTTTTCACCAAAATTGAGTCGTCCACACGATAGGATTTGTCCCTGGGATTTTTACATGTCTTCGTGTGTACCGACCTTAATTAGATAGACGCTCGTGGTGGTGGGCTCCTGCTGAAACTTGCTAAAATTAATATCACATTAATCGTCAACACCTGATGCTTTGAAGACTTTCCAGTTAGATATATATTAATATAATGATGTTATCTTTACGTAGAAAGAAAAAGACAACACAATCAGAACACAATGGTGGATGCAACAGGTAAGTGTAGCACACAACGTCACGCGCATGCGCTTTTGATGAACCCAGCACGCGAGCATCCGCCAGTTTCCCGCCCAAACTGAAAGGCATTCACCCGTATTTTTAATTTTAGGTACGTCTGCGAGTTTCGTTAAAAACAACAAATCTACTTCAAAGCTTAGCCTACAAGGTTCAAGTGTTCTTAATTTGTTTTACTAAGCCTCGGAAAATTTACCAAATCCGTATTTGATAAATCTCCTTCCCATAGCCTCCGGCCAGCAAACATAACGTTTTGCCTCGGTCTGTGGTAGCACATTAGAAGCAACAGGGTTTATCAATCCACAGGGATCACAATTCTTCAAGTTAAGAACAAAACCTCACACGCAAGAAGAAATTTCAAGAGGGCTTAGACTTTCCCTCAAGAGATCTCTTGTGAAACCTTGGATGTCAAGTCGAAAGTAGACTGGTGACTAACGCCACAGGAAGCCCAGTTTTCGCTTCTTATTTGGAATATAAATTTCTCACGCATTAAATATTGCAAACGTTGCATATAGTTAATTTGTAATTAGTTTTGAGCTGCCTTTTTCGTCCAATGGAGCTTCCTCAAAATATTAAAAATATTACAATGTTACAATCCAAGAAAGCATAAGTATGAGAAGGAATCTCCACCGCTTTTTCGTAACCGGAAGCAGCTAAGAAGTGCGTGAGTGCGCGACAATCTCATGGCGGCAAACTATTTTCGCGCCCTGAGACTGTTGTCGCGCGTCGCGCACTTTGCTTCAGCTGCAAATAAATTTTATTCGACATTATCATCGCACACAGCCCACAGCTAAATACGGCAGGGACTCGCCATTGTTTAAGTTCTGGCGTAATAGAGTTCAACGCGCCATCAAGCACAGTAAGAGAGCGTTTTATGCTGCAAAGGTCAAAAGTTTGAAAGATACAAATATCGGGAAATGGTGGAAAGCTGTAAAGAATATATCTGGTACATCTAATAGGGAAAGTCGGTGGTATAGTCAACTTATTGACGGTTCTATTATTGACTCTGTTGAATGCCTGTGTGAGGAAATCAACAGGTTCTTTACTGGCCTCACTACTGAGTTTGTCCCCCTTACACTCTCCGACGTCACAGGCATTGCTGTCCCAGAAATTCCTGAGGAGTTTCATGTAACCACGAGGGAGGCATATAAGGCTTTGTGTTCAATCAAGACAAAGAAAGCCCCTGGCCCAGATGGAATCCCGAACATCGTGTTAAAACTATTTGCCTCCAGTGATTGCTGACATCTATAATGCTTCCCTAAGGGAAGGCTTTATACCTCCTCTCCTGAAGTGTGCTGGTGTGTGTCCGGTTCCTAAACAGAGCCCACCCACGAACATCGAAAATGACATTAGACCTATATCACTCACATGTCAGGTGGCTAAGTTGTTAGAAAGTTTACATTAGCTAGGATCCTTCCCTCCATCCTTGACGATCTGGACGATAAACAATTTGCTGTCGCCGGGAGGTCAACAGAACAAGCTTTCTAAGTTTAAGTTTCATAATTGTTTATTAAGATGGATAGCCTCGTTCTTGCAGGGTAGATCCCAATTTGTACGTATTACCTCGACACGCTCAGCATCGCATGTTCTTAATGGTGGAATACCCCAAGGAACAAAGCTAGGCCCTATCTTGTTCGCAGTTATGGTTAACGATCTCCTACCCTCATGGGGCCCACGTGCTAAGTTCGTAGATGACTTAACAGCTTTAGAAATTATTCCTAGAAACTCACCATCCTTATTAAATTTTATTGTAGACGATATTCAATCTTTCGCGATCAATAATAATATGCAGTTAAATCCTCGTAAATGTAAGGTTATGTCGATTGACTTTTTACACTACAATAGTTGCGTGATGCGACCCATTGCTACCGGCGGAAGCTATATAGAGTGCGTGAAGTCCTTCAAGCTTCTCGGGGTATTTATCTCAGAGGAACTCACGTGGGTTGCCCACTGCGATTATGTAGTCAAAAAAGCCAATCGGAGGCTGTATGCCCTGAGGCAACTCAAAAAGTGTGGTGTCCCCTCTGCGGACATCGTTATTATTTACTGTACAGTAATTAGATCTGTCATAGAATATGCGTGTGTCGTGTATTCCAAGCCTTCCATTATACCTATCTAATGCCCTGGAAAATATCCAGAAAAGGGCATTGTCCATCATTTTTCCGCGTATTGTTTACGGCGAAGCATTGGAAAAGGCGGGTATCCCCACTCTAGCCGATCGTCGACTAGCGGCGTGTAAGAAATTTATAAGCAGCATTAAGCCGGGTACTCCCATTTACCCCCTAATACATAACAGAGTAATAAACTCATTGGCGCAGTACTCGCTGAGATCGGGCAAAGGCAGTAGTTACCCAATGGCCACTAAGACTGACCGTTTTAGCAATTTAGTAACTGTGAAATTCCAAGGTATCTAAATTTAACTTATATCATATAGTACGTATATATTTATTTATATAATCATCAGCCTGTAATTCAATATATGTATACATTGCAAGAGACGTGAATAAGCTAATTATTATTATTATTATTATTATTACTACTACTACAAGATTTCCTCTCTTACTTATGCTCTCTTGGCAATCGTATTACGATTTATATTTTTCCTGTTTTAGTATTACTGTTATTATAAATGTCCAACCACAGATGTTGTAACGTATTTTTCAGTGCATCATATTAGCTCGCTAAACGATGTCCTTGACCTACAAACCTAATTTTCATGACCTTTCTTTGACCTTTTTCTGATATGTCTTGAATCCTATTATTGCATCACATGTATATGGGTTGTACTGATGGCTATGTGTCACTATCAAGTAGTGGTATGAAATGAAGTTCACAAACATAATTTGTGACTTGCATAATGTTTGTTATCATTCGGTATACTCTTGGCTTTGCCAAGTTTTGGCCGACAATAACGAAACAGCAAAAATGATCAACTTTTGAATAATTCAAAAAAGAGTAGACATTGGGTAACTTTTCAGTCCTATTTGGGCATCATTTTGAGAGAAACAATATCATCTTGTGAAAAAGAGGAACGGTTATCGTACGGTATGCCGTGATACTGATATGGTTTCCCCGTTGTTTTCACTGTTCTGATTCAAACAAGTTAAAGATCTAGAGTTCAGCCCGGGAACAGTTGTTCGAAACAAGGGTAAGCGCTACCCCGGGGTAAATTCACTAACCTGAGACCATTAAACTGTAAAGATTACAATTACAAATTTAGCACTGTCGTGGTGATAAAGTTACCCTTGCTTCGAACAACCGGGCCCAGTATGGCAATTAAGCTACTGTACGTACAGCAACAGTATTGTCGTACATCTTTCTCATACGAAATCTGCTCTAACGTGGTGCTATTTAATAGAGGTAATCGGCTAACGCTGTTGCCACCCAATTCAGATCATGTGATGTAAACACACATTACTCTGGAGAATTGACTCTTTTAACCTTTTTTTTTCAGATAGGCATGACTGCATTATGATTAGAATGAAAAAGGAATAATTCCCCAGAGTAGCATTTGTTTACATCACATGATCTGAATTGGGTGGCAACAGCGTTAGCCGATTAGCTCTATCACTAACAACGACCAAACCAAACATATGGGGTTCATATGGGTATAACGCATGGGATGTACATGGGTCTGGTATGGGAACTATATGGATTTGAGTTTATGTTACATGAGATAAATATAGGTTTACCTACCGTGATTTAAAATCCATAGTTCTGATTGCCGGTTTTTTGTTTAGAAATGGTCGAACCCTGATCTGTCTTGGAACAAAAGCAAGTTTGGAGAAATTGATGAAATTCACGTTGACCCCAAACGAGTATGGACACCTGATATTCTACTGTACAACAGGTAATGAGTATTCTACTGTACAACAGTAATGAGTATGGGATACCTGATATTCTACTGTACAACAGTAATGAGTATGGACACCTGATGTGCTACTGTACAACAGGTAATGAGTATGGACACCTGATATTCTACTGTACAACAGGTAATGAGTGTGGACACCTGATATTCTACTGTACAACAGGTAAATTTGTATTACAGCAACTAGCTCTACTGACACTGGAACTGACCAGAAAAAGGTGAGGGACGTATAAGGGTTAAAAGGGAGACCTATTACCACAGGATTCCCTGTATAGTTCCCCTGTAGATAATCACACCCCTATGTATAACCTCCCTTCCACTCCATGACTCCTCCATGTATAATTCCCCACCCCTTCCACCCCATGACTCCTCCATGTGTAACCACCGGCCCCTTTAACTCCATGACTCCTCCATGTATAATCCCCGGCCCCTTCCACTCTATGACTCCTCCGTGTGTAATTCCCCCTTCCACTCCATGACTCCTCCATGTATAATCCCCCGCCCATTCCACCCCATGACGCCTCCATGTGCAATCCCCCTTCCACCCTATGACTCCTCCATGTGTAATTCCCCCTTCTACTCCATGACTCTTCCATGTGTAATCCCCCTTCCACCCTATGACTCCTCCATGTGTAATTCCCCCTTCCACTCCATGACTCCTCCATGTATAATCCCCCGCCCATTCCACCCCATGACGCCTCCATGTGCAATCCCCCTTCCACCCTATGACTCCTCCATGTCTAATTCCCCCTTCCACTCCATGACTCCTCCATGTATAATCCCCCGCCCATTTCACCCCATGACGCCTCCATGTGCAATCCCCCTTCCACCCTATGACTCCTCCATGTGTAATTCCCCCTTCTACTCCATGACTCCTCCATGTGTAATCCCCCGACCATTACACCCCATGACGCCTCCATGTGCAATCGCCCTTCCACCCTATGACTCCTCCATGTGTAATTCCCCCTTCCACTCCATGACTCCTCCATGTATAACCCCCGCCCATTCCACCCCTTGACGCCTCCATGTGCAATCGCCCTTCCACTCCATGACTCCTCCATGTGTAATTCCCCCTTCTACTCCATGACTCCTCCATGTGTAATCCCCCCTTCCACTCCATGACGCCTCCATGTGCAATCCCCCTTCCACTCCATGACTCCTCCATGTGTAATTCCCCCTTCCACTCCATGACTCCTCCATGTGTAATTCCCCCTTCTACTCCATGACTCCTCCATGTGTAATCCCCCCTTCCACCCTATGACTCCTCCATGTGTAATTTCCCCTTCCACTCCATGACTCCTCCATGTGTAATCCCCCGCCCATTCCACCCCATGACGCCTCCATGTGCAATCCCCCCTTCCACCCTATGACTCCTCCATGTGTAATTCTCCCTTCTACTCCATGACTCCTCCATGTGTAATTCCCCCTTCCACCCTATGACTCCTCCATGTGTAATCCCCCCTTCTACTCCATGACTCCTCCATGTGTAATCCCCCCTTCCACCCTATGACTCCTACATGTGTAATCCCCCCTTCTACTCCATGACTCCTCCATGTGTAATCCCCCCTTCCACCCTATGACTCCTACATGTGTAATCCCCCATTCTACTCCATGACTCCTCCATGTGTAATCCCCCCTTCCACCCTATGACTCCTCCATGTGTAATTCCCCCTTCCACCCCATGTCTCCTCCATGTGTAATCCCCCTGTAGATAGTCCCCCTTATGCAAAGTTCCCCATTCAAAAACAGATTTGGTAATTTGTAAGAAATATATTTGCCCTGTTATTTACATTGGTGCGGTATTTATTTATTTTAGTTTTATGGGTTACTGGATGTAAACTAAAATGTTAATTGCCGCTATTAAAATGCTTTATTGCGAGTGTTAGCCGGTTTTACCCGGCCCTGTATAACATCTGCTAAAGGCCTTTTATGATGTATAGTTGGGGATTATACATGGGATTCTACGGTAATTAATGGGGGGAAGGGGGGGGGGGGGGGGGGGGGGGGGGAGGGGCACTTGACATAAGAGCGTACTTTGATGATATCAGTTTTAAAAACAACTTGACTTGCGAGATCGAGGTTTCTTGCGGCTAAGAGTTGACTGATGAGGAGTGAAAATTTGCTTTAATATCATAGTTCATGACCAACTATTATAACTGAATCAGTAATTAAAATACATAGGCTACCGACTACTGGCAAACGGCTTCATACATTTTCTCAACTCCTCACCAGGCTAATTGGTAATTAGCATAACCCAGTCGGGCTCCTGCCTAAATATGGTCATTCTACCCTCCGTATCTGTCACTTACACATGACAGATATCTTGCGATAGCTTTAATCGGAACGAATTAGGGGTTCTTTCTACGAAATGCTAGTGTTTCAAAAACGTACAAAACAAATAAATCGACTAAAATATCAATACTTCTGTTCACGGGGAACACGAAGAAGGCAAAAAAGTTCAATAAACTTTTAGTGGTAAATCAACTGACAACTGCTCAAATCAAATTCCATACTGATTACTTCTTCTCAAATACATTCATTACGTGAAGAAACAGCTTACAAACTGTTTGCAGTTAACTCGTTTGCAGTTAACTTGCTCGTAAGAGTGCTAACGGATCTTTGAAATATCCAGTCGAGAGTCCAAAGTCAATCGAAGCCGGAATTTTAGTCCAGTGTCCGTGGCCATAATTTCAATATACAATTCCAGGAAATGTCCAACGTGTTTTCGTCGTTTCTCGGAAGTAAAGAGGTAAAATCCTGCTCAACTTTGTGGTGAAAGTTCTTGTCAACTTCAAGCGACTCAGAAGTACCAGCACACTTCAATCTTCATGCGAATATCGCCAGATACTTAGCCGACGAGGCCCGAAGGCTACTTGACTAACATCAGGCGATAGACCGAGCCGGAATTTTAGTCCAGTGTCCGTGGCCATAATTTCAATATACAATTCCAGCAAATTTCCAACGTGTTTTCGTCGTTTCTCGGAGGTAAAGAGGTAAAATCCTGCTCAACTTTGTGGTGAAAGTTCTTGTCAACTTCAACTTCAAGCGACTCAGAAGTACCAGCACACTTCAATCTTTATGCGAATATTAACTAGCAGCCACTGGTTTCCATTTAATTTTGCTTGTATTTTTTAACTTTCACATAACTTACTACTTTTACTACTACTTTTTTCGACTGTTTATCTAACCATCAGCTCACTTCGGAAAATACTTACTTCGCTGAAAGTAAGAAGGCGCCAAAATTGTGCACAAACATGGCGCTCGCTACCAGATTTCTGCCAAAATCGTTTTATGAAATAGAACGAGTGTTTGCGAGTATTTGGGTAAAACTATGTTTATTTTGTTATCGATGTGTTGAATTATAAAACAATTATCCTGCTCGGTCTATCGCCTGATGTTAGTCAAGTAGCCTTCGGGCCTCGTCGGCTAAGTATCTGGCGATATTCCGTGCGATCTTGCAGGCCAATGTTTTTTTAAATAGTCGACCGTGAGCGCGCTGCAGGCAAAAGCCACTTAGTAAAATGCTTTTTTCGAGTTTTTTCACAATTTTCTCGACTGCTAAGTTGATAGAACCGTGACTTGGTTATGCTAAAATAATTATATTTCTTGCTCTTGGTTTCTGTCGACTTTGATAGTTAACTCAGGGCTGCGCCCCTCGCCAACTATCTGCCGATAGCAACCTGGAGCTCGCAGTTTAATTGGTAAATAGTCGGGGGAACAGAAGCCAATCAGGCCTCACGTTTGGCCGATAGTACGACCAGTGTTTGTTCAGTAAAGCCTGGTTCACACTAGTGACATTAAGTATAAGCACAAGCAACATACGAAGATGCAGTAATGCATTGATCATCAGCGGCGCTTGTTCTTATCTCACACTAGTGACATTAAGTATAAGCACAAGCAACATACGCAAACGCAGTAATGTATTGATCGTTATCGGTACTTGTTCCGTATCACACAAGTCCTGTGAGTAGAACAAGCGCTAATGATAAATACGGTAGTGCGTCTACGTATGCTGCTTGTGCTTAAGCTGTATGTAGCTAGTGTGAACATGACTTTAGGAGTCATTCTTTTTTTATGCTAAATAACAATATGATGTAACCACTTTTTCAGTATTGTACTACTAATTAATTGATTGTGTCCGCTCAACGCATATAATTGCTTAACAATACTCACCCCATGTATTTCAATAGAAAGGCTGGATAGAAAGCCCTGGATAGCTGAAGTTTTGGAAAACGTTAGACAACCAGCATCATCTCCTACCGTACTCCTCGAAATTAGTGATATCACAGGAGTGATTTATGAATGAGTGCACTCCTAGAGAGAATGGAAGTCATACCGAAATGCGGGAAGACAACACTTCACAGATCGATCCGTATAACAACTTTATAAGGAAACAGTTGAATAGTAAACTATTTCTTAATTTGAGTATTGCGTCTATGAGTTATAAAGATTTATATTTCCAATATGTTAATTACGTGATGTCAAACAGGGAATTATAATTTATTTATTCAAAAACTTATATACGAAGCTTATATCAGTGATTTTACCAAATATTTTGTTTACTCAGATGTTAATTTATTCACAAGGACAATGAAATGACAGTAAATTATCTGCTTAACGTCACGTCATTAGCATATTCGAAATATAAATCTTTATAACTCATAGAAGCAACACTCAAATCAAGAAATATTTTACCATTCAACTACTTGGTTGATATAGAATCGATTTTAACGATAAAATATTTGGGCTCATACGCACTTTAAGATTGACAAAAGAAAGACTAACAAACTAAAAGAGTTACTACATATTAATGTTACTAATGGTGCTGTTCTTCTTCTCTAACCTTAACGCACTGCTAATGCAATTTATATCATCAGTTAACATTATTTTGATTCTTTTACTGCCTTCACTCATTGTGTACACAGTGGTCAAACGTCCGAGCATGCGCCAAAAATTACTTCAGGTTGTTTTCCAACAAGGCGGATCGACAGCATACCTTTGTACTGCAAAACAATAATTTATTTAGACAGTTTCCTACTTATTTTAAAGTTCATTTTCAGGTCTGAGGCCTTGCAAAATAAATCCTAGGTTTTCAGAATTAGCCTGCCAATTGTTTTCGGGAGCGAAGGTTGTGACCTACGCATGCGCATTTGAACGATGTGTGCACTCAGGCAAGTGCATGCCAGTAACGATGCACCTCGTATCGTTGTCCTTACACAGAGTTCGTTTCGTTGATAGTGCGGAAGAAGATGACCGTCTTGGCGGGGGAACAGAGAAGTACAAAACACAAATAACTATTACATCTGATGGAAGTCATTCTTGGCTGGCACCTGCCATGTTTAAAAGCACGTGCGAAATCAATACAAGGTAATAGTATGTGCGTTACAGTGCAATATTCACCACCAACATTGGAATGTCCAGTTCTGCTCAGATTTATTTTGCACATGTTCAAAAATAATAATACTACAGTTTATGAGTATTAGAAAGGGAATATGAGAAGTAAATATAAGTGAGAAAAAAATAAATCAATCAATCGTCCAAACTTAGGGGAAACGTTTTTGACTATAGTGGAAATCAGGGTATGGTTAATAGCAGTGGCGTATCCAGGTTTATATAATTTGTAGACCCAAATTAACAACTGCTCCGTAAGGGTTGCTTCTTGAGGGGACATTTTTCGATTTTGACTTTCACGAATGCCTTCTGCTGCACTTTCAGTTCATGTTTTGTGTATTTCGACATATCCTCAAGCCTAACATTCATTTGTAATAAGACAAGTAGGCTGTAAAATGTGTAGGCCCAGGCCTATAGGCTAGTTACTCCCCTTAATAGCAAGGAAACAAACATACTACAAGAGGAATGATGGTGATGTTAGACGTGATACACCTATAGCTATTTCAAAAACGTTGCCCGGTCAAAAGTAACAAACAACAAGGCTGAAGCCAAAACTGAAAAGATTTACGGTCCTTTGTCCTCGTACTTAATTTATTAATTTGTCGAGTTCGTTTATTCATTTATGTGATCTTTATTCGTAATTGATCTATTCATTTATATGGTCATGTATTCCTAATTAATTTATTTATATGGAAATGTATTCGTAATTAATTTATTCATTTATGTGTTCATTTATTCGTAATTAATTTATTCAGGTATAGATGTAGTTAGTGTATTTTTACCAAACTGGAAGACTGCGGTGTCGAATTGTACTTTAGAACGTAGGGATCTACTCGGTGCATATTTCTCTAACAAGTTGTTTACGTAAATCGATGCTAACCCGTTAAGTGCCTTAAAAGTAAGTAATATAATCTTGAAAGTAATGCGCTGAGTTACAGGAAGCCAATGGAGTTCTATAAGTAAATGTGTTACATGGTCAAATGTTCTCCTTCGCATGAATAAACGGGCTGCACAGTTCTGGACTAACTGAAGTCTCTGTATAAGATTCTGGGGAAGACCATATATAGAAGAGAGTTACAGTGATCGAGCTTACAGGTTATAAATGCATGTACAAGGGTATTCGTATTCTCGGCGTCAGATAAGTAATTCCTAATACAAATAGATGCCATTTGAGATTCCATATTCATAGAGCCATCAAATTCTACGCCAATATTGCGAATCGGCACACTTGGAAGAAGTAATAAGCTCGTTGCCTATGCTAACGGTGATGGAAGTTGCATCTTAGGCCGAAACTGAGATCCTATAATAAGTAATTCAGTCTTATCAGAGTTCAGCTTAAGTTTATTCACAGGCCGCATCCAGGCGCTGACATTATTAATGTAAGCTTCAATCTTGGCTACAGTTAAAGATTCCGGCGTTTGGCAATCAAACGAAAAATAGATTTGCATGTCATCAGCATAGAAATGACACATCATGCCATGATTCTGATGATGCCACACGAAGGATATGTATACAATAAGCAAAGTATTGGTCCAAGGACCGACCTGTGGTACACCATGAAATTATATTATCATGTATTAGAGCATACTATAGTAAGGAATATTGAGAAGTTTGAGAGTTTCTTCTTTAATTGCTGCAAAGTTATACGCATTTTAAAAACTAGAAAACTCATAAAAGCGAGGCTATAGTCCGGCAACACTTAGTTCTGGCCAAACAAAAACTCTATAAATTGAGATATCAATAACTTGGTACCATTTTAAACTATCCAAATCAACTTCATAGACTCATTGAATAAATAGCGTCCTGGAGACTTTGGCCTCGTGTTCACGTTGCCACACAAAAGCGACTTCACGTGAAAGGCCCGGCATAGTAAATCGAACGTTCGGCAATCGAACTCAATCGAACTCAATCCAATGGAATCGAACCGCAACTTTTTGTGAGTTCGATTATCGAACCTAACCTAAAGAAATGGGAATTTGTTGTACGTAGAGCTGAAAATCTCTGAGAGTTCGCTTTATAAGGTTTCAGTTCAGTTACCAATCGATGAGTTCGAATGTGTTCGATTGAAAAACCGTTCGATTTCATTCGATTTACTACGCCGGGCATGAATGTGATACTAAAGATTCCTAAACAATAGTTATTCAAATTGGACGCATCTAGATACTAATGGTGATATACTCTTTAACTAACGTGGAAGCACTCAATTAGGCTTTTATCACGTGGCGGCCATCTTGGAATAGAAGCACTGTTCATGCCCGTTCAAACACGTTTGAGGACGAGGCTGGACGGGCACGAGCAATGGTTTGAATCAAGATGGCCTTTCACTGACGTCACAAAAAAAAATTATCAAGAAAAACAATGATATTAGTAAAATATTTGAAATGTCGTGTATAGAGCAGGTAAAAATATATAAATCACCGAAATTTTGGATCAACAAAGTACTTTGTAAGCAAGCTGTCGGACGAATAATTTTCGAATAATTTAGTGTAATTTGTATGCGGCGGCCATGTTGGTGTACCACTTTGGTAGAGTACGTTTTCGGCCGCCATCTTGGTGTACACATGAAGCTGTTTTTCCCATCAATATGATTAGCGTTCACTTCTAAACACTTTAGATATCACTTTTAAGGGTTTATCAAGTCTAACATTTTAAATTGCCCGAAATATATGGATTTTAATGACATTTAAGAAACACGCTGAGCTGGGCTGTAACTGAAAAACGAATCACCGTATCGATGAAAACTTTCGAAGAATACTGAGAATACCGATATCTAAATCATATTAAAAGAACAGTTTTATAGATCTTATAGTTTAGATTTTAGAATTTTGATGACGTCACATGAAAACGATCAAAAGTAACCTACTTCACTTGTTTTCTTTCAAATAAGATTCGCCATGCATACATAAGGTCTAGGAATTAAGCCACAAAGCTATGGGCTCATATTATTTCATATGATTTTGTGTTCCTAGGTATTTTCCGTTTGATGAACAGAACTGCTGTCTTAGCTTTGGTTCGTGGGCGTTCGATAATACTTCACTGAATATAGTAATAGACTATAGCCAGACGGGAACAACTGCGTACAAAGAAAATACCCAATGGGAGTTGCATGGATTCAAGGCTAATATTACGTTGGTATGTATCAGGAACCACCTTTTTGTAAGGATACATGCTTGTTAAAACAAGGAGAGACTGGAGAGAGAAAGCGGGTTTCGGTTGAGTGTCGAAAGTAATAAGTGATTGCTTTCATTGGTTTTGCGTTTGCTTAGCTTTTCTATTGGGTGTGAAAACTGTTTTTGTAATTATCAGCCAATCAAACTAAAACCGAACATTGTTTTGGTCCGTCACGTGTTTTGGTACGTCACGCAATAAATTTTCGTTTTAGTGAGAGTTAATCCACGATTGCGTTACTTTTCCTCATGATTGGTTCAAGTAAAACCAATCACGAATTACATCAGTCCATGATTGGCTCATTGCGTTTTTACTTGTTCCTGTGATTGGCTCTGTAATTCCTTTTGTTTTTGTTTTACGTACACTTGATCGAAAACCGCTCTATTATCCTTTGATATTCACCATGTATTTTCTTCCCTGCGCGACCGGTGGAATCCACCACACGTAAAAAGATAGCGGCCCTACATTGGAATACAATTCCTTGCGAGCCTAACACAGTCCAAATAACACGCAGGAATCATCCATTCTCTTAAATGACAGTGTCGTGAAAACAGAATTATACTTGCTTGCTTTTGATATTTCAAACATTTCCACCAGGAATATTCGAACATTACCGCTGAATGCAATGCCTACAGGCGCATGTACGCATGGTTAGCCTTATTCTGAAGTTAAACATTCATAAATACCAGCGAGAAGGTGCAAAACGCGAAACTTCAACAATACACAGTGTTGCGAATAGCGCACCTTCTCGCTGATATTTATGAATGTTTAACTCGCCAGAATGAGGCTAACCCTGCGTACATGCGCCTGTAGGCATTGCATTCAGCGGTAATTTTCGAATACGAAACTGGACTATTGTGGGTAAAAGTACACGCCGCCATCTGATTGCACCGGGGGGAGGGGGGAAGGGGATATCAATCGATAATCATCGTGTGGGCGTAGCCTGTTCCAGGCCAAGATTGCACCGAATATGTGCATTTGAAGATATTCGTTTATATTTGACCTTGGACAATGTGTACTCGATACGGCACAATCACGAGCTTTGTCCTACTGTATATTTCCTCACCACAAGTTGGTAATTGTTCATTTATAATTCTAAATATAATGGAAAATGGTCGCCTACCGGTTCAGCCTTGGCCAGGGTAGTGTGTATAGACAAACACACTAAATAATGTGACATCATATCATATATCAAAATCGTATACTTTATACCAGAAGATTCCGAAATTTAAATATACTGAATATCCGTATTTCAATGTAAATGATCATATACTCAATTTAAAAAAAAAAGCCTTGAATACCTAAAACCTCTGGATGACCCTGAATGTCAGTAAAATTTAGTAAAAACTAGGAAACATAAAAAACAGTCTGAAAAATCAACAAACAAGCCGGATTAAAAGCCAGCATTAATCTAAATCAGAGTTTCGGATCCTGATCCATTTCTTTACTGTGTGACTTGTTGAAGCTGGCGTGATTCAGAACTGATAGCTACTGATTGAAATGAAATGGTAAACTGTCCTCCGTGTATCACAGCGCCTGTCCATGGACCACCCACAAATTCCCATTCTTGTTTTCCAAAATATAAGCCAGTTAAACTTATTTTTACTTCGAGTTCTTCTTAGTTTGTGTGGCCGCGCTGTGATTAGTATTATATGCATGCAAGAGCCCATAACCAAGAGTGAGAATGTCCCATACTACCTCTTCACAAGTTACATGTAGGTTATTTTTAGAACGGTTTCCCGCTATTATTGGGTTGCAATCATTCCTAAGGGAATAAAATCACTAATTGGTAGCAAAAATAATCTAAAAATAGCCCAACTTGTGAAAACGCCGTAGCATCTATATAAGAGATATCGACGCTCTTGGTTATGGGCTCTTGATGCATGGAATGACCCGGGGGAAACATGAGCAAATAGTGAGCAATGAATACTTAATAAGTAATAATACCGCACAATGTGCAATGGATAATCAAAAAAGTGACGGCCACAGGTATTCCAACGATGACGACGAATCATGCGAAAAGTTGCTTTCTGTCTTGGTCTTGGTTGCATTTGAGAAAAGAATGTTAAAAAGAAATGAGTTTTCTCAAGTTCTACACTTACTTGGGCGAGCGAGCCATCGAGCTTACGGGAATCTGTTTTAGGGAAAACCTGGGCGAGCAAGCCATCGAGTTTACGCGAATGTTTTAGTTAGAGTTTAGGGAAAACCTATCGCCAAGCGAAGCGGCCGAAGTCAAACGACCGAACGAGGTAAGACCAGGTATTCAAACACAGTTAGAAATGTTGTCCGTGGAAAAGGCTGTTATTATTTTTATCTTACAACTCTATGATGTGTCTAATAGTAATATATTTTGTCCATGTCTGTTTTCTGTATCCAGTTTCCTGTGTTCTTAGATATAAAACCAACTGTTTCGGCGGCCAGATTTGTTTTCGTCACACGAATTCATGTCTCGAGCTGCCTGTGACCGTCAGTTTTGGCACTTTTTGACAATAATTGTGCTCATCGGTTTCAGAAATTAACTGAGATCCGTAAGATATTATTCCCTTTAAAAAAAATCAAAAATACAACCTTGAAAATATCAACACGCTAAAAACATTGTGCAAGGAGTCAGTCAGCCGGCTAGACTATGTTACTCAGTATAAGTTATCATATTTGTTGATTTCCTGTGAGTTCCCACGGGTCCCTGCTAGTGTGTAATAATAGGGAGGACAATCAATATTAATACATTACTGGTTGCCTAGGTTTTTAATGAGTTTGCATTTAGAGTTCTGGGCAAATCTGAACAAGCCTATTGTGTAATAACAATACACTACTGACGTCATAAAAGAGATTTGACCTCACAATACATTAGACGTCACAATACCCCTCTGATCTCATAATAGCCCCTTTGCGATGGTGGAAGGCGGTGGATCATTACCTATTTAAAATAGTGGCAGAATATTAATTAGGCGATGGATCATTAACTATTCAAAATGGCGGCGAAAGGTAAATAAATTAGTTCTCTATCAGTTCTTCCAGCGTATCCTCGCTCTACAATTACCAATAATCAATAAATGGCAAACACGCTTGAAATACAGATTATTGGTAATTCTACGACAAATCCTAACCCGAACCATAAACCGAACCCTAACCATCGGACGAGTTAACGGGTAAACGACGAGTTCTCACTCACCTAGAGCTAGGATTCACAGGTAAACAAGAAGAGAATGTAAACGAGAGACAAACTTTTTTGAGCGCTCCTACTCGGGCTCGAACTCGTAATCGTTTGCGTGCTATGCTTGGTAATGCAGGCGTCGCGCCCACCGACACTAAGCGCGTCTACCGCCGTTCGGATTTGGACAATTGTTTATCTTTATCCTTGACTGGTTTTAAGAATGTCATTGTTTACTTTGCGTTCCAGAATTAGCGATTATTGATAATTGAAGAGCAAAAGCCAATTACTGATTATTGGTAATTGTAGAGCGAGGATATGTTGGTTCTTCATTCCCTTTACAGCTGAATAGCAGAACCCCTACAGAACCCCTACAGAACCCCTACAGGATCCTTACAGATCATCCGCCTCCCACAACGCCCACCGACCGCCTCCTGCACGCCATGACAATAAAAATAAAAATAAACAATTTGCAGGCGGGTGTTGTGGGCGGCTAGCCTCCGATGCAGACGTCTTGTGTGGTTCATATCCCTTCCTCCCACACCAACGTCTGCGAACTCAAGCCGGGTTTTTTGTTCAGCCAATCAGAGAGGAGCTCCTATTTTCCGGGAGCTCATTAAAATGCACAGAACTTCGATATGAATAGAATTACCTACAAACCTTCACAGTCTCTGAATTGAACTGAGTATTCTTGCCACCAAAGCAAGTTTTTTTTATGGCGACAGGAAAGACGTGATCTTTCTTTTGGAGATATTCGAAATCCATTGTCAAAAGTCCAGATTTGATGCACTGAAATATCGTTTTTTTCACCACTTGGCAACCTCTAAGCGTTTTGAAGTTATTTTCTGTTGTCTAGGCGACTGAGAGGAGACTGGCACGTTGCTGCACGTGCAGAATGGAAGTAAAAAAAATCAGCCAATCAAGTGTTTGTGTTCCCACGGTCTACGAAGTAATTAATTAATGTTTGGGCTAAGGGGAAAACCTAACAAGCAATTTGATTGGTCAAAATAAACAATCCGTAAGTCACGGAACACAAAATGTGGCTCGAGTTCGCAGACGTTGGTGTGGGAGGAAGGGATACGAACCACACAAGACGTCTGCATCGGAGGCTAGTGGGCGGCGGGGTTCACAGAGGGTTCACAGAGGGTTGAGGCGGGACTCAGAGGGGGTTCACAGCGTGGGGTAGCCAAAGCGTAGCGTAGAGGTAGCCAAAGGGTAAGCGTTGGGGTAGCCATGGGATAGCAAAAAGTTAGACTTTCTAGACTAGATTATAGAGAGAATAGACTTATGAGTGTTAGTGGAGTTAATAATTGTAAGGGAAATAATAGAGACATTTTAGGAATCATGTAAGGGTTCTGTGTCTGTAGAGGTTCTGTAGGGGTTCTGTAGGGATCCTGTAGGTTTTGTAGGATCGAGTTCTTCTATTCGGCTGAAAAGGGACCGCCGCTCTAATTATTTGGAATGACGAACTGATAGACTGAATTGATTTCTTTACCTTTTGCCACCATTTTGAATAGGTAATGATCCACCGCAAATTAATATTCAGCCGCCATTTTAAATAGGTATGATCCACCGCCTTCCACCACCGCAAAGGGGCTATTAGAGGTCAGAGGAGTATTGTGACGTCCAATGTATTGTTTATGACGTCAGTGGTGTATTGTTATTAGACGCGAACTCATCATAAACCTAGGCAGCCAGTAATGTATTAATATTGATCATCCATTTCAAAACAAGCTTGCCATTTTTGTCAAGACTCGAACACATTTTTTCTTGAAATTTCAGAAAAATTACAAATGTTGCGCCAAACCATTCCCTCGCGTCGACCTTCGAGTATATTTATATCGTCGATACTATTACTATGTGGTCAACTTAGTGGTGCCTTGCTCTCTTATCGCCGTCATGGTGCTACTTATATTCATACTTCCTCCCGAGTCAGGCGAGAGGATCAGCCTGGGAATAACTGTGCTTATGGCAATGGCGATATTCCAAGAGCTTACCTCAGGGAAGTTACCAATCGAGTCTGATCACACTCCTCTTTTAGGTAAGTTTTAGCACAAGGCGTCGCTCAAATGTCGTGTGCATGAATTACCTAAAAACATATGATCATAAAAGTCGTTCAAAGGGAAAAATTGTGTTTGAATAGCACGAAATAGAGTTAAATAAAAGCCTTAAGTGGTTGTTTTGCAAGAATTAGAGTAAATTTATGGGAGAAGCAATTGGAGAAGTGTGATAGAAATATAATAAGACAAGGAACTCAATGGCGAATGCAGTTCCATACCTTAAGAACTCCTCACATAATCCGGCAAGAACGTTGGTAGTTGACTCAAAAAGTACAACGAACAAGAATACCAGTTTTCGCATTAACTACTTTATGTGCAAGAAACCCATCCCTCACGGAAAACGCGGAAAATTTGCTGAACAATTTCCTAAGTCCCAGGCCCACAAAGCTGCATTTTAAACCGCCTCACTGGTTATCTCAGTTGGTAGAGCACGGTCTAGAGTGCGGGAGGTCGGGGGTTCGAATCCCGGCCGCGTCCTTGGGCAGGGACATTTATAAGCCGTTGGCCTTGTCTCCTTCTACTTCTAATCAGTATTTGAAGGGGACGTGAAAGAACCTGTTGTACTACTCGAAAAAGAGCAGGGGATTGTCACCCGGTACAGTAGCCTGGCCATTGCACTAACCACACTCAACATTGTAAACTGCGTGGCAGCTATTAGCGTCGTGAAGCAGTCCGAAATAATTCACTGACGGGATATGTCAGTCATAATTATGTAAAGCGCCATGAAACTGTGGTTGATATGGCGCTATATAAATGTGGCCATTATTATTATTATTATTATTAAATATCTACTCTCATCACACACAATGTTTATTCCAAGATGGCCACCGCGTGGGAAAGGTCTATTATAACCAGAGAACTGCGTTGGCCCATGAAAAGGAAAATAGTTCAAAGTCAGTCATTGTCTACAGAAGTCTATTCTGACTTCCGATTTCGGCATAAATTTTCACTGTTAGTCGTTGGCCCAACTCAGTGCGGTAAGACTTAGTTATTTTGTTGAGCAGAGTTTGGAGTAAAACCATATAATTTACGAAAAGAAGAAACACAGACAAATTTTGTGGTGCTACAGTCAGTGGCAAGACAGATATAGCACCCTCAAGAAATGTCTTGGAAACAGCATTTACTTTGTAAGGGATTTACAGAGCTGTTCGATGATCTTAAGGAAATTGATCCAAAGTACGACAACATTATTATCCTGGATGACCTGATGGTCGAGGCCACCGATAGCCCCGTTGTCGCTCGGTCGTTTTCCCAGGGCGGTCACAGAAATGCAAGCATCATAATTCTGCTACAAAGGGAAATTAAACACCGATGTTAGTCGCAACGCCCAGTACATGGCTCTTTTCCGGAGCCCTAGTGGCTGTCATCGGGGACGCATGTTTGAAAAAAACCGAGATCGATTTATGGTCGCCTACTACAAAGAGACAGAAAAGCCGCACGGTTATCTCTTGGTGGACAATAAGCCATATACCCCTGGAAACGAACAAGTTCTAGCCAATGTGATTGGTTATTGTCGGGTCTATTCCAGCACAATTAACACGACAAAAGTGGAGGAGTCTTAAAAGTCCGATTGAAATAGGCACTAACTCTAGAGTAGGTTTTAACAGAAAAAGAATCGCTTTCCAAAAGAAGGAAAGTATTTCCCTGTCAGGAAATGCCAGATATAACTTGGTCTGATGTCGCCTCTTCTACGTGGCAAAACTACAAGAAGGCTACGCCATAGTAGAAGCGGCGACATCAGACCAAGTTATTTCTGGCATTCCACAACACTTTATTAACATTAGATAATGAGATTCAACCACGTTTTATTCATGAGTTAAAGACAACAGATCCATGACGTCATCAACCCACAGCACTTTAATGAGATACCACAACAAAAAAGAGGCTAATTCCATCCCTCTCTACTACCAGTATTGTTGTTGTTTTTGGTGTTGTTGTTGGTTTCTGGTTTTCACTATTAATACCAAAGAGGACAAATTACTCCCTAATTTTAACTTGAAATTTCACGCGTAATGTGAAATTTCAAAAGCCGCCAACGCGCGCTTAAAAAAATTTTTTGCATCGTAATTTGCCCTCCATAATATTAATGGTAATGAAATATATTTTGACAAACACAAGTGAAATTTATCCTTAATTTCACGAGTCACTATTTGATTATACCCATTAATATTATGGAGGGCAAATTACGATCCAGAAAAACATTATTTTAAGCGTGCGTAGGCGACGTTTGAAATTTCACATGTGAAATTACAAATTACGCGTGAAATTTCAAGTTGAAATTAGGGATTAATTTGTCCTCTATGGTATTACCTATACTAATACTCTTCTAGTGTCGATATTATGTTGTTATTTTTCGTTCACAGCCCAGTACTATTCAAGCGCTATCGCAGAGATTGGTCTTGCCCTGTTTGCCACTTCTATCATTTTAAATTTCCACTACCGAAAGAACAAGATGCCATACTGGCTGCGAAAAATAGTATTTAACTTCCTGGGTCCCATGGCGCGTATCAAATACAAACCCGAGTCCACGGAAAAGTGTGAAACCCTTTTGGGAGGAAGAAAAAACTGCGAAGCAAACTCTAAGGAAAGCCTCAACTTAGTGAAAGGAAATTACGAGCTGAAGACATTTAATGTTCTACGGAACGAGCCACTGGTTTCTACTAAAGGTACCAGTCCGGGCGAGTGTCAGCTTTGCAAGCAGTTGAACAACATCAAGGAAACAGAGATCCTGGACGGCAACGAGGATACCGCGCAAGAGCAGTACTGCTATCGTGATGAGGAGAATCTGGATAATGATCTGGAACGCCAAAACATATATAGCAAAGACTGGCAAGCGGCTGCGAGGATTTTGGATCGGTGCACTTTAGTGGTTGCTATCACCGTAAGCGTGTTCACATTTGGCTCCATTTTTCTCCAGGCGCCAAGGCTTCAACAGTTGTTTTTTGGCAGTGCCTGACATCCTCGAGTCGCAAGACACTCCAATTAGTTCGATTGCGAACGATGAAACTCGATCCTTGCACTTTGTCCTTCCTGCTGAACGCAAAGTAAGCCAAAAGTACTATACTTAATTATTGTTATGTAAGGATTTCTTTTCCAGTTGCTGGTGTCAGCATAGTTGCAGATTTCGTCTACGATGTGGCCGAATTCGTGGTAAGACGTTGACCTGAAACTCCTGATCACGAACGGTACTCATTTTAAATGTACAAATGTATAATTTTTCATCATGCATATTCCGTTTTATCAGATGGCAAAATTGATCTTCTACCCAAGCTCCCTTTCGTTCTGGTAGCGGTATATACAAAACGTTACGTTCGGTAATGGTATGTACACGTATGTTTTGTTTTCAGGTACCCGTACTTTTGTTTCAGAGAAGGAAACACATTTATCACTGTAATTCTTGTGCTGAGTCAATAGACCCATTGTATAAATGGCGTCTAATTTCAATAATAACTATTGTTTAGGAATCTTTAGCCTCACCTTCATGTGGAAATGCTTTTGTGTGGCAACGTGAACACGAGGCTAAAGTCTCCAGGACAATACCTATTTAAATTGGACGCCATTTATGCAATGCGTCAATAGCTGGTTGAGTCTAGGAATATCAGATGCAGCGGTATTGACCCTTTGTACTGACCCGAATGCCTCTCTTCGATGTAATGAAGCGTCATTGAAACCATCCCTTAAATAGTGCGTCGTTACGTTGAAATGAGGCGTTCGGGTCAACTCCGCTAAAACTTCTATTCGTGGACTCAACTGTAAGTAAGAGATAAATACCTCGAACCTCGGTATTAAGTCATGTACATCCCTCGGGCCGTAATCTGACTTATTTCATGATCGGCGAGGTCTTCTCACCAAAGCTATTCCTATGAGAAAAGCAATTATATATTAGACCTTCAGAAAACTGAAGTAAACCATAACCTTGGCAGGTTTGTAAATTAAACAAACCACTGACAGAATCATACAATAGAATAATTATTTCGGCGTAACGGTTACGTCACTAACATGCGCAGTTGGAGTATGGTGAAAAATAATAAATGCAGGGTCAATATACAGATCAATATACAGATAAAGCCCTTGCATTTATAATGAGCAACTATCTCTTGTTCAACCGGTCTTTATCGTAGATAAAGCCCTATAAATAACAAAGAAAACCTAGCCGACCAAGTAATAATATCAGCTATTGACTAGCACAAGTTCTGACACCAGAAAGACAATCACTAATGAGTCTGTTATTATATAATAACAATAGTTCGTTTCTATTTAAGCCTGTTTTTTTACGAGCGACGCAATCACAAGCATAAGCACAGGAACAAGTAACAACACAATAAATGATATGAATCATCGATAATTTCTTTATATATCTGGATACAGAGTCGTGCTGAATCGGCATAAATCCTGAATAATTCCTCGCAGCTTTTTTCTCGGTTAATTTAACGCCGAACTAATTGGACCACGAGCTAAACACTGTCACCTCAATAGCAACATCCACTGCGATCGACCAATCAACCAACAAATCGAACTAATCTATTAGTGAACAACATCAAACATCTGGGATACGTGGCGGTGTCATAGGAAACATTTGGTGGAATTCATTTGTCAATAGGTATTCATAGTAGCGACTGTTTAATATATTAAAGTACCTATTACCCTTTTGCAATTTTTATAACTTATGAACCTCCGAAAAGTTTTGAGTACTTCTGTGAAGAAAGTTTTGGTTTTGAGTGAATACTCTATGTTCTACGCTTGTTTGAAATCGTGTAAATGCGACCTTTCCTGACACATGACCGCGAAAGTAAAAGCCTGGGTCGATACCGTTATAGACGTCATCTTGACGTCATATAATTAATTCGGCTTTGTAATCATTTGAAGAAATACTTAACATGTTGACTAATTAAAAACTGACTTTGTTTCTTTACTAACAACTCACAAACTGTGTATATTTTCTATGCATCGATGTTGTTCTGATAAGCTATTATTAAAATTGCAAAAGGGTTATAGACACTTTAAAAGAAGAATGATGTATAGTTAGTTTCTCTTATCAGAGGAAAAGTCGCTAGGTATTCAATCAATATAGAGCAGATTTGGTATGAGAGGTAAAGAAATAGGCTGTAGCCGAACTGTAACTTTACCGTACAGTAACTCTGTAATGTGATTGGATTAGAAGAATAAAAACAATGATTAGAAGAATAAAAACAATGATTAGAAGAATAAAAACAATGAAGAAGTCATGTCAATGTCATGCCGTACAGTTAACGTGCCGTAGTCATTAAAAGTAAAGTAAAGCAACTTTATTTAACGTCGGTAACTCGTGACAGTCTGGCGAGACTGATAAACTTAAGGCCGACGGTAGACCTACGATTTTACGTCCCTAACCGAGAAGACGTGACAGTTGTTTTACAAAGGCAGCACCTTCTACTCAGTTATTTTAAGCCCCTCGGCATGCCATGACATTGAAATGCTTTCCCATTGTTTCTGTCCTTCTGGTCCAATCAAATTACAGAGTTCGTTACTGTAAGGCAAAGTTACGGTTACGGTACAGCTACAGTCTTGCCGTATTTCTTTTCCAGAACAGGGACAAACTCGCGATTAACTCAGTGGTTAAGCTCCGGACTGTTGTGCGGGAGGTCGCGGGTTCAAACCCCGGCCGGACAAACACTCATACGGTAACCGTGCCGTAAGTCATTACCAAAAGTTACCACTCATACAAAATCTGCCGTATCACAGGGAGTTCTAACTTGATGCGCGTACAGTAATATTGTCTCCTTGTTAACACAGAAGGTCTCAGAATCCCGATCTACAGTCGATTGTTCTTTCGAACACTGTGTAACCACTCGGGATTAGACCCCACGCGGGCAGAGCGACTCGGGCTCAGATCGCTCACAGGCCAGCTTTTCTTACTTCTTAATTACCGCGCGTTGTCCTCGAGAGTCCCTCGTCCCTTGTCCCTCGTCCCGCGCGGAGACTAAGCCCAAGTTCCGCGCACATTCTTGTGAAAAAAAGTACCGTCGCCCCGTCGCCCCGTGCGTCTTCCCGCGAAAATCAAAATGTATTAAATTAGAACTCCCTGTGCCGTATTATCAAAGATCTGTACAAATGTAAATTAAAAAGAAGAAAAAATAGGGTAAGGATAATTAATAATTACATAGATGGTAAAAAATACATAAATGGAATATATTCGTGGAGCTCTGTACACATAGAAAAATAATAAGGGAAAAAAGGGGAAAAGGAAAGAAAAAGGAAAAAGATGACGCGCACGTGTGCTCCGCTAGCCTGCTACACCAGACGTTTTTTTTTTCACTCATAAATTCGAAGAAAACGAAACGTCTGCTCACCGAGCGCTTAAAGGCGCTGTGTCATGGTTTTCCGCATGTCTGGAATCAATGTTCGATTGGTGGCTGTTCATTGAGAGTGAAAACAAAACGTTTGGTGTAGCAGGCTAGTGATCCTCTCGCTATAATCACATTATTTGTGTTAGGATGTGCGAGATTGCGGAGTGGTATAACTTCCCGCGGGAATTTCGAAGGCCGTAGTTTCGATCTATGATCGGGCCTGTATTTCACTTTTATTATGTTTTGCAACTCTATATTATTTGTTTTTCTGTTTTATCCCTTTTTCAATTACAGTTGCATAATCATTTCATTATTAAATAAAGAAGTGAGTAGGTATATCGAAGACTGATCATGCTATGATTTCCGCTCACGTTAAAGAATACTTTATTTTATAATTGCAACAGTACTGTACTTGGAGCTCCGCTTATAGTTTTGACTATATATACTTTATATTTTGTTAATACCATGATCTCCTCGATTTACTTTGTTCGTTCAGGCACATTTAATCCTTAATTTCCCTCATCAGCATGCATATTGCAACTAAATCTCCCTCATACATATAAAATGAGGGAAATTTAGTCATACAGATGAGGGAAATCAATAGAGGCATGCCTACCAGTGCGACAGGTTACGGCAGGATAGCAGTCTACCTTCAGACTGCCACTTTTCTAATAGTGATACTTCGTGTTTATAAATACTACAATTGTTATGCTAATGTGAACCATGATTTCAAAAGGCCGCTTTGTGCCAGGAACCAATGGATCTATCTCTGGTTGCACATTAATGACAATGGATGACGTAGCAGTAAGTATCGGTAATAAGTTCATGTCCTAGATACACCAATATGTTACTGACGTTCTATGACCGAAACATAATAGAACGTAATTAACCTATTGTTGTATCTAGGACATGAACTTATTACCTAAGTATCGCTGTGGGCTGTTATCGCAGTTCGGCCATCTTGGATAAAACGATAGTTTTGGCCCCGGTAGCCTCGCACTGGTTGGTTTCAGAACGAGTTTACCGGACGAAAACAAAGGTTTTTATTCTCCTGGGACTCAACATGGCCGCCGTGCAATAAAAGCCCATAACCCTGGCGTCCACTCACATTCTAGAAACAAAATAGCTCTCCTCTTGATATTGCGATCACTTCCATGTGGGATAATTAAAACCTTAAATGTGACATAATTAAACTCGACTCATGCTCCTTGAATATTTAGTCCACCTCTTAATTGCATTGTATTTTAGTGTTATTCTTCTCAAAAACAACATACTTGTTCCCAGGGGTCATTCAATCAATGACACTCAATCAGGCATAATAACAAAAAGTTATTATATGTCTTGTAATGTATAAAGAGAAAACTAAACTTCTCGGAGATCATGGTATTACAAACTAATAGCATGACATTTCGAGGAATTAGCGATTAAATATCTCCTCGAGACTCGGGAGAATTTGTAAAAGTCCCGACGTCCTCGGCCCTCAGGAAAATTTAATCACTGATTTCCGGAAATATAATTATTAGTAATAACTGGTAATTTTTTACTTTTTAGCAACGTAAATGCTAGTTCCATAACAGATGCGACCAACGTGCTTACGACTTGCTCTGAGCAATTATTGTCGCTAATACTAATTGTCTGTCACGTAAAACAGTGCGTTTACAACTGCCATCCGGCAGACACTTATGTTGCGCAAGTCGTAACTGCGCATGCTCTGCAAGGTCGCTACTTGGACTTTAAGAAACCAAGATGGCAACGTCAGGACGACGACATGAAACAGTAGCCTTAATGCAGGCCGTTGTCTCCAAAAATACAACGTGACAACTCAAATTTTGAAATTTCGTAGAGAATGTGAACGTGAGAACGTTTATCACTCTGATTTTCGTTCGGCCTCGAGCTCTGTTCGGCATCTCTACTTATTCTATTTTTAGAAAAACTGAGTAAGAAAATCAATAAGAAGCGAATAGAAGAAAGCCATTTTAACATAACTAACGGAAACTTATCATATTTGGTGCGTTCTCGTGCATGCGTTCTTGGCAGAATTATCTAATAAACGAAACAGTAAAGGATTTGACGAGAGAATACTTCTTCACGATCCGTCGTCACAGCCGTTGGCGTTCTGGCGTCTTAAAATATGTACGACTACTGTAATCGGAACCACTTCGACAACGAGAACCAATCACATTGCAGAACGAAAAGAAAGCATCCCATCCTAACATATCCATGCGATTCCATTGGTGGACTAAAGTCGAGCAAGTTGAAATGCTATTGTAGTGTACTCGTTCTGCGATGTGATTGGTTCACCTTGTCTAAATGGGCTCCGGTTACAATGGTCGCACAGAAAACATAACAAGTAATGTTTACATGTTATTGCATACACTTTTTGTTAATTATTTTGCATCGAATTTATCAAAATTTCAATAACGGTAAGAGTTGTAGTTTCGGGTATTCATTGTATTCGTGCATTAAAACATTGAAAATGTTGACCAATAGAAAATATCTTATGTTAAAAGGGGTAATGCGATGACCAGAGGCTCGTGTAAGAAGTTAAATACTGAAATTAAATACTCGGAAATACCAGCGAGAATTCGAAACTAGGTTACAAACAGCCTACCTGTCATCTAGCGCTAGAGCAGCGGAAATTCGCCTACAGTTACCAACGTGAAGCAGTAATTATCGAATCACAGACTGGACTTTACACAATTAGGAGCCCATTACTAGGAGCGTCCATCTGTTATGCATTCATGAGCCAGTGTGTTTCCAGATCAAGCTATTTTCAGAATCAGGTTTGCGGGAGAGAAATAACTGAATGAGAAGCCTTGTGAACAGTAATTTTACGCAACAATGTGCTTCCTTCTGATATATAAACATAGGGCCCCTAAGGGCAACTCGTGGAAGGTCAGTGAGCAATTTTGGCATATACTAAAAATCACATGGCCGATGACGTTATCGTTACGTCATCGCCACTAAGTGATTTGTGGGGACCCAATACCATGCCTGCCCAAGTTTGAATTGTCTGGCATTAGAAATGAGGACGATATGGGCATGTACTTAATATGACGTGACCGATGACGTCATCGTTACGTCATCGCCACTAAGTGATTTATGGAGACCCAAGACCATGCCTGCCCAAATTTGAACTGTCTGGCATTAGAAATGAGGGAGATATGGGCATCTACTTAAAATCACATGAACGATGACGTCATCGTTACGTCATTGCCAGCAAGTGATTTGTGGGGACCCAATACCATGCCTGTCCAAGTTCCAACTGTCTGGCATTAGAAATGAGGGAGAAATGGACATGTACTTAATATCACGTGACGGATGACGTCATCGTTACGTCATCAATACTAGGTGATTGATAGGGAACCACTGCCATGTATGTCCAGGTTTGAGCCGGCTGGCATTAGAAATGAGGGAGATATGGGCTTGTACTATAAATCATCCACTAACTGATTTGCGGGAACCCAATACCATGCGTGTCCAAGTTTGAACTGTCTCGCATTAGAAATGAGGGCGACATGGGCATGTACTTACAATCACGTGACCGAGATGTCATCGTTACGTCATCACCACTAGGTACTTGATAGGGACCCACTACTAATGTCTGTCCAGGTTTTATCTGTCTGGCATTGGAAATGAGGGAGATATGGGCATGTACTTAAAATCACGTGACAATGACGTCATCGTTGCGTCATCACCACTAAGTGATTGATAGGGACCCACTACTATGTCTGTCCAGGTATGAGCCGGTTGGTGTTAGATATCAGGGAGATATGGGCATGCACTTAAAATCACGTGATCGATGACGTCATCGTTACGTCATCGCCTCTAAGTGATTGATAGGGACCGACTACCATGTCTGTCCAGGTTTGAAGTGTCTGGCATTAGAAGGGCACCGGACGCGTACCATAAAACTCCGTCAATATATCTTCGGAAAATCGAACACTATTCGGACTATTCGGACAGCCAACGGAGAGTCCCCGATGTACACAGAAAAAAACGAAGTACACACCATAAAACGATGAATAAATTAGCTCGACCCCACTAACCCTAATAACTTGTTCTGCGCTTGCGCGCATCCACGAGTTAAAAATGAACTAATTTTTTACTTGATTTCAAATTTAAAGAAATTTAAAGTTTAATATTAAGTAATGCTCCAGCTAAGAACAGGAGCACTGAACGGCAAGGAATGTGAAAAGGTGTTAATTTTCTATTCTTCTTTCTCGTAATGTACATTCAATAGAAAACCAGCAAGGCGATATATTTTCATTAGATAATTTTTGATGTTTCAATTTAGTTTTGATCAAACCGACTTGTGATCTGATTTCAAAGAAAATCGTTATTGGGAAAAGTTCTCAAATTTGTGATTCAAATATCTTTTGTCTTCGATTCCTCCTTTCCGATTGGCTTGAAGTTTATAACTTTGACTGTGGACATCTCAGACAGCACTTAAGGCATATTCAAACAAACTCGTTATTGGGGATTGCTCATTGCTCACAGTTCTTTGGCGAACCATTATACTTAAAGTAAAATTATATCTTTAGGGGTAATAAGATTTGTATAATGACGCTGCTGTGACATCATAATACACAACTCCTTTTAAGGTATGATAGGCAACTAGTTCCTGTAAAAACTAGTAGCCTGTGATAATATCGACAAAGCCATATGTTTTTGATTGGCGCAGTTTTGAAGACTCTAGGATAAACATACCCCGAGTTATTAAGAGTTTCTACGTTTCTACGACGTCATGATGTTTGTTGACGTCAAGTGTCTGAAAAATAAATAACATGTTTCCCACCTTGAAAAAATTACGTAGAGGAAATATCGAGGCCTTTAATTTCAGTGTTTTAGAAGTACATTTCTTTTATAAAACCTCAAAAATACCAACATCTTTTTTATCAGACCTTTCCAAATACTTATGGCGTCATAATGACGTCACGCTTATTAACTGTTAATGTTTTACTATTCCTCACAAAAATTGAAAATTCTTAATTATTATTCACGTTCCTAGAATACCCTGCAAACCAGGAGCCCATAACGGGAGCGTCCATCCCACATACTAGGCTATGTCACAGCGTCCATCCCGCATACTAGGCTATGTCACAGCGTCCATCCCACATACTAGGCTATGTCACAGCGTCCATTCCGCTTACTAGGCTATATCACAGCGTCCATCCCACATACTAGACTATGTCACAGCGTCCATCCCACATACTAGGCTATGTCACAGCGTCCATCCCACATACTAGGCTATGTCACAGCGTCCATCCCACATTCTAATTTCATCATATTTATTTACTCCTATTTTACGAGAACTACATTGGCTACCCGGAGAGCAAAGAATAATTTTTAAGATATTATTACTTACATTTAAGGCTCTTAACAGTACTGCCCCGTTATATATTACTGAACTTCTAAATCCCAAACAAGACATACAGTGCAAGGTCCTTCTCAGTTTCTGCTCCTACCTTATGGAACTCACTACCACAAGACATTAGGGATGCTAAATTAATTAACATTTTTAAGAGTCGAGTTAAAACTTATCTTTTTAAACAAGCTTTTAACCTTTTATCCTAAATTGTTTTTTATATCTTTTTAAACAAGCTTTTAACCTTTTATCCTAAAGTGTTTTTTTTATATTAGTACTATATAAATATTAATTATCGTAGATAGAGTATTTTTTAATAGTTATTTTGAATTAGTGATGTAAAGCGCCATTGGTCATTTAGTGGAAATGGCGCTATATAAATTGCTTATTATTATATGTCACAGCGTTTTTACAAGTTATTTTAGAACAGTTTTCCGTTATTGTTGAATTGCAACTATTCCTAAGGGAATAAAAGCGTAGCAGCCATGTCGTTTGGTATAACAAAAGTAGCTAATGAGGCATCTTTTGTTCTGCCACGGTGAGACATGCACGCTCCTGATAGGCTGCTGTATTATCAAGAGCTAATTACCCGGAGCGTCCATCGCACATACTATGTATTTGAGTTGGTTTATTTGCACCTTCGGCTGGAATATAACCAGGTTTTATTGTTTCATAGACAATGTACCTTATTGTTAACAGTTATTTTGCTGGAGTGCGATTCGATCGCGAACACAGAACGCATGAACGAACGGTACAGTCTATTATTCGCGCCAGTCCCTTTCAATGCGAGTATAAATAAGAACACCACTAGTGAACAGGCTCAGGTCATACACGACTTTCATAATGGCCGCCTTCGGCCACCTCCTAATTTGCATAATTTGGAAGTGGATTTAGATAAATCTGTAGGGGGAAACCAATGCTACCACATGAAAGATTACTAGTATTTGGTTTGAGTTTTGGAGCAATGTGGAAAATTGCTGTTGAACTATAAGCATTTGTAATGCAGAAATAAATGAAAGCGAGGCTAGAAAGGCCTCCGTTGTTTTTCTCATACAAATCTCTCTAATTTCAACTGGATGTAACTTCATTGCTTTATAAGCTACAGCACTCAGCTTTCACAAGTTCACTAATGTCAACATGCTTTTTCACATGGCAATGTTCATATTTTCTATACATGTGGATAAACTACCGAAACGGGAAATCACATATGCAAATTAGGAGGCGGCCATTATGAAAGTCGTGTATGTCACTGGATGCGATTCAGCTATAGCTTCGCAGTCTGTTCTCCACGACCATGGCTCAATTACAAGTCCCACGTGCAGCCCAAGGCGGTGCAGTCGAAGAGCAGTGTCCTTTTGGATAGAGTCGTTGCTGCACAAGAACTCCTGCCTCCGTCCCTCGTCCTGACCCTAATCCTCCTAACAAGCCACCAGCTCAGCATGATGTTTTAATCTTTATTTCGTATGTATTCCCTTATTTATCTTCGCTTTCCACCTCGGTTCCCTGCCTTTTTCTACTTCCCTTTCCCTCCCAGTTCGGTTTTGTGTGCACGTTGGGCTCAGTAGCCAGGGCTGAGCAGTCAGTTCTAGTTAATTTGTACGTGCATGGCCTCACAAATACGGATTTGTGCATTTGCTGGATAATTCCCTTTCTCTCCCTGTACGGTTTTGTATGCACGTTGGGCTGAGAATAGCCAGGGCTGAGCAGCCAGTTCTAGTTAATTTGTGCGTGCTTGGCCTCACAAATACGGATTTGTGCAGTTGCTGGATAATTCCCTTTCTCTCCCTGTACGGTTTTGTATGCACGTTGGGCTGAGTAGCCAGGGCTGAGCAGCCAGTTCTAGTTAATGTGTACGTGCTTGGCCTCAGAAATACGGATTTGTGCAGTTGCTGGGTAATTCCCTTTCTCTCCCTGTACGGGTTTGTATGCACGTTGGGCTGAGTAGCTAGGGCCATAGTTAATAGAGTGGAATGGTTAGGAAACCCGGCAAACTTCAAAAGGGCTAACAAAGGCGCTGCAATTTAGGTTGGAAGGGGTAAGACAAAAGATTGTGCACGATCATAGTTCATTAGCGTTCCCTGAACGACTGAACTCACACGTTTCTATTGGCTGATTGATTAACATGTTGGAATTTCTATTGTGTTTTGTGCACGGCAGTGGTTGAAAAAAGCTAACAAAGACATATAACAAAGAAGGTCCCTGAGTTTCCTAACCATTCCACTCTATTAACTATGGCTAGGGCTGAGCAGCCATGCAGTTATAATTAATTTGTACGTGCCTGGCCTCTTGAATACGGATTTGTGCTTGTATAACCAGTTATAGTTGTTTTATATGCGTTTTGTTGCCTTCAATCTATAACCAGATTTCGTTCGTTCTACGCGGGTCATCTGGTGCGTGTTTTGCCTGATTGAAAACACCGATTTGAGTAATGGCTTAATTATTTACCCGCGGTCGGTCCCGGTGCCTTGCTTATTGCGCGCTTCTATAGCCGTTGCTAATTGATTGTTATTTGGTACTCTCAGTCTTGTGCGTTTTATGCGAATTGATTCAGACGTACCCTCCTTGTGGTTAGCACCAGGTTTTGGACTGGTATGTATATTTATATTTGGTTTCTGCACGGCATCTGCAGGTTTTGTAGTTGTTTATCGCACTTTCATGGTTTCACATTGTGCATTTGGGACACATTTTATTCAGTTGTCATCTGGCGAAGGATACTTGTTTTGGCCATGGTTTGTTTGTTTTTTGAAGCATTTTCTGCCCTCATATTCCTTATTTGTTTATGTTATTTCATGCGTTATACGATGGCCTGGCTTTCAGTTACGGATTTTAGTTGTTTAGCCCTTTTATTGCCATACCTGTCATATTTGTTTGCATGGTCTAATTATCTGCCTCTCCTTGTCCGTTGGCTTTTAGCTCTTTCATTATAGTGATATTGTTCAGTTGCCTCAGTTGTTTACTTGGTCGGCTCCATTGTTCATTTCTGCTCCGTCTCGGCCCTATGGCAGCCTGAAAGGGGTACTAATTCCCTAGTCGGATTACTGACGCTCAGGTTGTCATCCCCTGGGTTCTCCTGCGCGTTTAGGCGGAATAGCATTCATTTATTATATTTTCCATTCCCCTATAGCCCTTTCTGAGTTACTGGTTTGTTTCATTTCTGCCTCAAGGGATTGCAGCTCAGTTGCACAAGTATTTATACTTTTGTCTACTATTTCTATTTTATACGCTTGGTTTGGACTATGGCTACCTGTCCCAGCAGACTACACCACAAGGGAGGGTAGTCAACAGTCATCTCACGGGTTCCACTATGCAATCTCGGTTGCGATTGTATTTGAAAGCAGTGGGAGTCGACGAAGGTGAAACTTGGCACAGTTTCAGAGCTGGCGCAGCTATCACACTAGCCTTATCAGGGAGTCAGCTAGCCGACACAATGAGTCATGTTGGTTGGCGCAACGCGCTGACTGCCTCTTAATATTTAAGCTCGCACAAGTGCTGCGTCCTGGAGGCCCCTCTGAATTATTGTCGGCTGATGATTCCCTCACTCGTTCGTCCACTTCCTGCTACTCAGACTTTAAACAATTTAAGGCACTTCCCTTCGCGACCCCCTCTTTAGTTAAGTTTTGGGGTTGTGTTTGTGTCTAGGTTAGGGCTTAGGTAATCGAGGGGTCAGCGTATTAAGTATGGGTGTATCGCTGGGGGGTTGGGGTTTAGACCCTATGACTTGCATCCCTTGTCGCGGTCGCCTTTTCCCATTCTTATTTGATGAGCGTGAAAGGGAGTGTCGCGAATAGTATGCTATTCGCGCCAGTCCCTTTCGATGCGAGTATAAATAAGAACACCACTGGCGAACAGGCTCAGTTCATGTCAGATGCGATTCAGCCTTCCGCAGTGGTAAACATGCCTCATAGCGGCCTTCCCCTTCACGCTCTCTCTCTCTCTGCGGCTGTGTTCATATTTCCCTCATCTCCCTTCCCTATTTCCTTGCCACTTCCACTCCGTTTGAACATGGTCGCCTTTTCCCATTCTTATTTGATGAACGTGAAAGGGAGTGTCGCGAATAGTATGCTATCTCCGCCGTTATTGTTCTCCTTTCGAACAAAGAAAAAACATTCATTCGTGGAGAAAAACATTTAGGAACACATCTATTCGTGGAAAAAAAATCTAAAAGCTAGTAGCCCAAAGTGTAATTACGCCAACTCACCGATATATCGGTACATATGGATATGCTCCGGGTAATGAGCTCCTGCTATTATATTGTTTATTTCCCGCCAAAATTTGGCGATTATAAAGCCTGGTTTTCACTAGCGGCACTAAGCACAAGCAATATACAGTCACGGTACTTAATGCACTGATCATTAGCGGCGCTTGTTCTTATCTCACACCTGTAAGTAGTTACTAGTACCGCTAATGATAAATACGGTACGGCGTCGGCACATGTTGCTTGTGCTTGTACTTGTGTCGCTTGTGTGAACCAGGCTTTACTGAGTCTACGTATGTTGCTTGTGCTTTTGTTGCTAGTGTGATTTGACGGTATTCTTGGAATTAGTACAGTTGAATCCATTCCAAAATACGACCAACTTTCTTGAGATTATTGCATTTGGTTATACAAAAGATATCAGCTGTCCTACTAGGGCCATTAGCAGGAGCCTGGTCCATCTCCAATACTTGGTCTGTGACACATTACCAGATCAGGTTATTTTAGAACACCGGAGGTGAATAAATCCCGTACCTCCAAGCGTAAGCCAGGCCGATAAAATGCTTATTTTTGTCTCAACATGAGGACGAAAACAGTGACTGTTTCTATTTAACGTCACAATGACGTCATTTAGCCATTTATAATAGGTTTCTCAATACTTCAATCACCTTAATTTCATAATTTACCTAAATTTACCTAAATCCTCAACTTATACACTTTTGAATACACCACTTGCTGTGAGCAAAGTAATCGAAAACCCGGTTTCAATTGGTTAAGGGGAATATGTTATCAAATCAGTTGAATTTTGGTAATTTCGCCCTAGGATTATACAGCTTATACACGTTTGATTGGGCTCGAGCTCATAACCGGGATAACAAAACATTCTGAAATGCGGTAACATTAACTCTCCGTGTGACAGCACTCTCTTCTCATTTTCTGCAGGGAATTTTGTTAGCAGTATTCACGATAATTGCTCACTTTCTTTACTTTACAGGATACAATCACGTAGTTAATATTGGTTGACAAAACATATCTGACTTTATTTATTTATTTAAAGTCCGTTTGGAGTTATTTTAACATATGCTTTTAAATCCCCAGTCTTTAACT
The DNA here is from genome assembly GCA_030867875.1 of Actinernus sp. WN-2022. NCBI lineage: Eukaryota > Metazoa > Cnidaria > Anthozoa > Actiniaria > Actinernidae > Actinernus > Actinernus sp. WN-2022. Next base: position 44,390,425 of record JAOWCC010001751.1, read on the forward strand.
TCGCTGTAAGTTCAAAGAAACGCTATCTCTTGTTCATATAATGTTTGGTTACCTTCCTTGACAAGTACGTTTTGACACATTAAATCAAATCTTCATTATTGCTGAACTGGGAAAACCTTGCCGAGAGAAGGGCGAGTCGTAAAGCAACTTAATGTCGTATAATGAATGAATAAATAAATGAATTAAAAAAATATATATAAAAATAAATAAATAAATAAATAAATAAGTAGGTAAGCAAGCAAATAAGTAAGTAAATAACTAACTAAATAAGTAAGTAAGTAAGTAAATAAATAAGTAATGTAAAAAATTCAAATGAAATTTGTACGAGATCGATATCAGCAAAAACCTGTTGAAATTGCTCTTTTCTACCTCCAATCGATTGTCGATCTTTCTAAAACATCACTTATCAAAGTGATTTTACAAAAAAAATATAAATTAGAAAATATAGCTTAATTCACAAGCACAAAGAAATTCAACAAATGTCGGTGATATAACGTCACATCATTAGCATATTGGTAAATATCCACCACTATTCACCAACACTGAGGTGAATAATTGTTTTAGTATATACCATACTCCAGGTGAATATAGCCAGCACCAAATAGTTATTTTATTTTCTGTCAAATGGACAAAATCTCGGGCGAGATGATCGCTGCTTTGCTCGGAGGTGAATATGAAATCATATTCACTGTTTGAGTAGCCAATCAGAGCGCGCGAAAAGTGATATTCACTGGTGTGGTATATACTAAAAAACTTTATCTCGTAGACAAGAAATATTCTACTGTTGGACTATCCACCGACTTCATGTACAATCGATATCAACGATAACTGGCTAGGGCTTATATGCGCTTTAATGAAAGTTGAAGGTTCAATCCAATAGACCCTTTCAGCTTGCCTGTTTGTTGCCCCATTTCAGACCACGTGACTGTTCCCTTGAGTAATGTTTTTTTTGTTTTTCTGTATCCCAAGAGGAAATGTACCAATTTCTATAATTGGAAAACAAAGCACTGCATGAATCGTCTGGAGAACTATTGGGGCAACAAATAGGCAAGCTGAAAGGGTCTATTAGCAGTGCACCTTCAACTGACAAATGTGAATTTACTAAGAGCTAAAAATTTATCAAAGATTACCCTTAAAATGGTATTATTGGCGGCTGACTGAAAACGGACAAATAGCCGAAATTTGACTGACAACTGGCATTTGTATAAAGCCTCCTAGACCCTCATTCAACATTTTGCTGGAGTGTACATTGACCATGTAGTGCTTTTAAGGTAACACATTAAATTAGCTACTGACTATCATGAATAAGTAACGAGCAGGTGATAAAACAAGACAATTAATTTCACACTGATTCGAAAACGTAAATAACAGGAGTAGCATGAGAAATACAATGCATTGAGGTCATTACTCGGGCTTGACCTTTGGCCGGCACGAGTTAGAAATCGCAAGTGTTTATTATTTTTTGTCACTTTTTGGCGCCGGCAACCAATCAGATTGCACTGGTCACGTGACACATTGCGCCAGCCATATATGTGTCGCTTAATTTATAATAATAATATTAAATTACTATATTCTATAATGATCAATGCCTAAATTAATGCTACAATACTTACTACACTATTTAGCTGATGCCTCTAATATAGAATGCTTAAAACTAGATTATGAGATATTACTCTCGGCTACTCTATAATAGTCAATGACTTAATGCTACAATACATGCTACCCTATTTAGCTAATGGATCTAATATGGAATGCTTAAAACTAGATTATTAAAATTACTCTACTCTATAACGGGTCAATGCCTTCATGCTGGTTAATAATGTATTTGGGATAAGAGTCCTAAACGAATGAACGCTGGGAGATTGTTTTAAAGAAGCCGGTAATGAATTCCATAGTTTTGTAGCTTTGACTATAAAGGTGCGGCCACCATGCATCTGTCTCTCTTTTGTACCTGGGACAGCATAGATTTAGCTTAGAAAAACGGGGGGGGGGGGGAAATGTTTACAACTTAACACAGTAAAACAAGATGGCGTACCCGGGAGGAGATTTCTCTCAAACTGGAGTCCCATCTCTCAAATGTAAGCAGTTTAATGTTTTATTTAACTTCATTCGCGGGAAAGCCTTCCAATAGGCTCAAGATATTTCAACTGGCGCCCTTGTCGGAGCCGAAGGACTTTTTTTACCCAGATAAGCAGAGATTTTATATATACAACACGACGAACTTCAGAGTTCGCTATTTCTATTAAACGGGACCTGAAACAACCATAGGAGCTGATCAAAGCCAGGAGCCGGCTAAATCACAGATCGAATAGGACTTTAGCGTGTTGATTTGCTGCTGAAACCAAAGGCTTCTTCGATAGAAATGGCAAGATGTTGAGTTTTTCTAGGAGGACTTTGGATGGACATTTCTCACATTTTACGAAAGGATTATGGATTAACGAGCGTGGAATTACAAATGACATTTGTAAGTAAAATACACATAACAGTTTAACACTTACCAGTTGCGTTGTTGTTATTTATTCGTTTCTGTTAAAAGTAATGGCATCAAATAGGGTGGACCGATCCTTAGTAGTTCCAGGCCAGCGTCGGCACTAATTCACTCGGTCACTTCATGACATGAGTAAGAATATTTCGATATCTGCGACCCCGGATCCAGTGATCGAAAAAAATACGAGTGGAAATCACACCACATGTTTCGTTATAAATTTCAGTCTCCTTCAAGATGTAGAATATGAACACTGGCACTAATATTTGAATATTCACCACTCTACTCGAAAATAAACTGCATGCAGCTTTATTTCACAATTTAGAACAACACATAGGCTATTAGCAAAAGGAAAAGTTACATGTACATGTATGCTACAATAGCACCTGCGCCGGCTTGGACAGTGAAGTTAGAAATAATCAGTCCATGATCGAATCATACTGAAAAGCATTGATTTCTAATTTTTTTTGAAAAGTATGTGTTGGTAACCCTGCTAAAAAGAATACTCGTATTCGAAAATTACCGCTGAATGCAAGGACTACAGAGGCATGTGCTCAGACTTAGCCTCATTCTGAAGTTAAACATTCATAAATACCAGCGAGAAGGTGGGCTATTCACAACTCTGTGTATTGTTGTAATTTCGCGTTTTGCACCTTCTCGCTGGTATTTGAATGTTTAACTTCAGAATTAGGCTATAAGCCTGAGCACATGCGTCTGTAGTCCTTGCATTCAGCGATAATTTTCGAATACGAAACTGGAGTATTGTTTTCTAAAATACAAAAAAACACATCTCAATTAATATTGTAATATTTTTGAGCAAGTTTTAATAAGTTCAGAGACAGTATTATGTGAAGTTGATTTATTAAATATTTTTTAAAGTAATATAATATCTTAGGGCAGTTGTAATTAGGCTTTTTACAGGAAATAGTCATGTGCTGGTATAATACTTTGTTAACAAATGGGAAAGACGTTGCGGCCATGGATGCTGGATGGCAAGCTATCTTTAAAAATGATGTTTTAGAAAGATGGATTGGAAGTGGAAAGTACGATCTCATTCAAGTGCCTTTAAATATATTAATTAATATTTCGTTTGTATCTAGTACAACCATGTGATTGCATTCCTGCAAAAGGACAGCCATTATGCAAAAAGGGCATAAGTGATTCTTCATCACGTTCTATTTTAGTAAATTCTCCCTTAGAAAAGAAATTGAAGGAGAATTTAGAATGTGATCAAGAGTCACGGCTCACGCCATTTTTCCACACAGCCCTTCAATTATCACAAGCATCAGCATATAGTGAATCAATTATCCGGCTCCCCTAGCACAAACCATGTATGACACACAAATATGTTAGAACTACGTGTATTCACCTATTCCTACGTGGCCCGAGTTAAGGCCACTGACAGGGCCTCTTGTTAGATTTAAAATAAGGGCAACACAATGTAAGTGTGCAGCCAGCCAAAGTAGCGCAAGGCTTTCGAGTTGGCTGCTGTCATTAAAAACATATATACGACTGCCATAGGAATTAGGAAATCAGGAATTCAATGATATTTAAGAATTAAGTTTGACGATTCAATATTGTTTTTGAAAGAGTTAGCTGATATAGGTCTTTTAGGTCGGAAGGGATGCTTTCCCATAATTTGTATGCTAAGTATTTGAAAGTGAATTTGCCATAATTTGTTCTTATACTAGCTAGGCCTATATATATTTTTCCTGGATGAGTATCCTGTATTAAGTAAAAAGACTAATTGACTATCAATCTTTTCTGCTCATATAATGTAATAAAACCTGCCATCCGAAGGCCCTAATTATGTCACTTTTATGTATTGTGTTGTATTATTTCACCAGTCAAGTTAAAAGGGTTTAAGCATGCATAGATTTGACTGTAGCAGTAACTACCCAAACGTATATCTTTTTTACCGAATTTGAATAAGTTGTTTCTTGAGCATTCATATATTTGAACTTTGGTGGTTCGAAGCAAAATTACCACAGAAACCTCCAAGGTAAGTTTCACACTATATGGTATTTAAGTAAATAGAACATTATTGTATCAGCAAATCATTTTGTTTCTGTCACGGTAATAGGTTAAATGCTTTCTCTATTGTAAAAAGCCATCAAGTTTGCTCTCAATGCGTGGTGTCTTTCATTCCAACTACACTTCCACCTTCCTCTCAACTTAAGTAATTAGCATTGGCCGAGTTCTTTGTTTTTAGTTTTATTTCTCCCATTTTTCTCATATACGATAATGTCTTACTGTCTCCAATCAGACAGTTTGTGTAAACAAGTCGTCGGCGAAGTCCTGTTTTTGAGATCTCAGTTGTATCTCAGGAAATGACTTCGGCAAAAAAGCAAATAAAACTGATTAGTAAGAATGTTACTTAATGCAGGTTTCTGCGGCTTTTTATAATTAATTGAGATGGAAGTTCACTTAAATTTACACCTTCAACCGCATATAAGATGCTAGAAGAAACGAGAAAATGTATCCCCGAGGCTGACTTCTTTACAAATGAAACCGGAAAAGCTTACCATTCCATTCAGGAAGTCCATTGTATAGATATGAACGCATAGCCAGTCACTAGCAGATTGTGTGATAAGGACAAGCAGCCAAACCGACTTGATTACTTTTTACTCAAAAATAAATTTAAGCGGTTCATGCATCTATCATCTATTGGGGACACGAACAAAAATGCAGATTGCGTAAGGAGTAAACAGTCTCAGGGAGACTGAAATTGATTTCCACAGCGCATAATGGTCACGAAAGCAAGGACCAAAATGTTGTCATTAGGATGCACTCTCAGATTAAGCAAAGAAAGAATCCATCGTAAGGTACGTACGTTTTTTGGTTTTCAATCTTTGTGAATTTTAAGACATTATGGAGATTGGTGGAGATAATTCCTAAAATATTCACTGAACGATGCAAATCGCTATTTTTTAGATATTAAGATCGTTTAGGTGTATTAATGGACAGGATATAGAACTACCGAAACATATTGCCTGCATAAACTCGCCTTCCGGTTGATATGAAAGTCCGCAACACTTTGACATACAAGAGCTTGTGGGGATGAGCCGCCGGACTAACACTACTAAGTTTTTAAATAACCGTGAAATGAAGAAGTTGTCGTCTTTGGAACGTTTACAACGTCGAGCTGCAAAATATTAGGCCTTCATGTCTTCTCGGATACTTCAATTGAAAACTGTTACGAGTCATCGATGTGCGTTAGGTAAGAATTTTCTTGAAATTTCAAATTGAACATCTTGCCAGGGCAAAAAGGGAATATAAACTATTAAAATACTCAAATATAATCGTCTTAAAAAGGGATCATGTTAGACGGTATAATTTGACAAGCTGAGTGAGTACAAAACACGCAAATAAAACAAAATTATCTGCCATTTTACAGAAAAGCGACAAGAATTTTGAGTTTGTTTCGTGTTGCAAAACCGATTAGATTTATGGGAGACGTTCATGTAATTCATCATTACAACAATTCGGTTTGTAAATCGCCTCAGTTATATTTACAGAAATCGTATTTTTATTAATACGTAATTTGTGTACATTTTACTATAATCTATTAAGAGCCTTGATTGAACGACAACAAAATTGGGCTAACACAATTTGAAATTTGACTCTCAAACAATACAAGACAAATCGGTGGGTTTGTTACCTAATTACTCGTGCTGCCTGTGGCAGGCCTGAGTTGAAATCTGCAGGCCGTTATTTTTGTTCCGTGCAGCAAAATGTCTACGCAGGCTTTAAATTATGCATTAATTGACCTCGTGGCGCTAATAGATTTCTATTCAGTCCAGTCGCCATCTTGAGACGGACGGCTGTACACAGGCTAGTTTGAAGTACGTTTCGTAGGTTTTATGACTCATTTCATAATTATGCATTAATTATAACTCGTGGCGCTAATAGATTTCGCCATCGGACGGTATTCTTGTTTGGAGGTACCTTTCGTTGGTTTTATGCCACATTTCATTTTACTCTCGTTTGAGGTACGTTTCGTAGGTTTTATGCCACATTTCATTTTACTCTCGGTCATAATACATACCAGCGCAAACACCGTGATCTGTAGGCCAACACTAAAATAATTTTGACCGTGTTTTTGGCTGGTTTACCGATCTCGTATCGAGACCTCTGTACGTTATACTATACAGGTATACTGAATAGCTGATTTATAGCGAAATGTAGCGAAATGTAGAATGAATGTCACCGCGCTACAAAAAAAGAGTCGAATTCCGCATGAAAATTTACAGACAATGTATGGAAAACTGAAAACACGATTGCACGCTTCCCAGCACAGCTACATCCCTCAAATTTCGATACGGTAATCTTTTACCTGGTATCTTAAGTTTGTATCTGAAGAATATTTCGTAAATTCGATTTTACGGATTTTATTTGGCATCGGATTCCCATCGATTCCCATACAAACACTGTATTTCGCGCCATGTTTGCACCCCTTTCAAAATGTCGGAATTTACCGCAAACTGGTCTATTCAGCTAATAATTCTTCTCTTCGGTTATTACTAAGAGGATTTCAAATGAAAGTGTATTTCATCTTTAATCTCATTGGGAACACATCATCAGAAATCTGTGGAAGGGTAGTCCAAAATATAATTCCTGGAACGCAAAATATCAAAGAAAAAACCTGCCTTGCACAACCAAGGGGCAAAACAAATGTGCATCTTGAGGAAGTCCTACCTCCCCATCCACATTTCTAATGGTGCTTGCCTTGGACACTGAAAACAATTTATTTATGGTTGTACCCCTTTCTCAATAAAGGTTGGGACATACTAGGAGACATGGCCCGAGTCAAAGCCCAGATGGGCTCTTGTTGTGTAATTATATCAATGCGGCCATTTACTTCTCAAACTCATTCATTATTAATTATATTTTTAGTCAATCATTGACCTGTATTTTCTCACGTGATGGGTGGTGAAACACTGGTTCAAACTCACTACTGTTTGATCAGATTTCCAACATTGGTGATCAATATTTCTTAATCATCATATTCATGAACCACTATGTATGTAAATTTTCGGTTTAGCTATTCGCTTGATTAACCATTTCAAACACTCATTCCGCGTGTTTCATCAGGGGATTGCAAATACCTCGAAAAGAATTAAACCCTTGGGACTGCGCTCCTCGGATTTCATTAGTTTTCTCAGTATTTGGAACTCCTGATGAAACACTTGAATACTTGTTTGAAATAACACATCAAACCATCTGTTTGGAAATTCAAAAATAAAATGAAAAGAGAAATAAAATGAACATAAGCATAACAATGGTACGTGCATGCATCCACGGAGAGCCGACAAAGTTGATTACCTCAGCCAGTAGGCCACGTTTTCCAAAACTTTCCGAATAAAATAACGAGTACCATTGTTGCCAACCGTAATTTCTGGTTTTTCGATGTAAATGGTAAGCACCCCGATCTACCATTCTTCTGAAAGATGTCACTGTTAAAAAAGGTTGTCCGATTAAAAGCAATATGCCAAGACCGAAAAGGATGTCGGCACTTTCTAGTCGGAATTAATTTATTCAGATGTGCATGTGATTAGCGTCTTTTATTTTATCAAAATGGAAGACTGTGGAGCGAAGTTTGTGAACTTGTTTGAGACTATGATCATAAAATATCAATTCGAACATAATTATATTCTTAACAACCAGAGGCCTTTTCGGTCGCACACCGCGGCAAAACGTATGCTCCGCTGGCCGAAAAAACGAAGGCTCTGGTTTCAAATATATTTTTAGTAAATAACTTATTTAGTAAAACTCACAGTGAATTTTAAATTAAGAAAACTTAAACCTGTTAATGTCATAGGCTTAGCTTTTAAGTACTTTTCTTATTTTGAAATTAGAACTTGGCTTGAAACTGTCAATATAGTAAATATCCGTTTAGGTGTAGATGATCAAGTTATAAATTATATAATTTTAGAATATAAAATGTGTCTTTACAAAGCTAGAAAAAAAAAATCCGTCTATCACTCTTTTTAATAACTTATTAAGATACTCAGAAAAAATAGAATTAAAAATCGCCAAAAAAAGAAATAAACTCCTTTCGCATTATAAGAAATGGAACACAATTCTAATGGCAATAAATAAGTAATTACAAAAATGTAGCGTAAATTTGAGTATGATTTAGGTTTAGTTATTTTGTGTATAGTTCAGTGTTAGTAGATGTGTATTTTTTTTTTATTTATTAAAGTAAATAAAAAAAGGTTGTTAAAGACAAAAACAAAGTACAGTTGAACCTCCGGTAAGCGACCACCCTCGGGACCTGGAAAAGTGGTCGCTTACGAGAGTAACCAGCACAGGAAGCCCAAATTTTAGTAATATGATATCTGGTCTCTGGGGACAGGGAATATCAATGCAACAACATATTTTATCACTTTAGTTTATTATTATGGGTTTGTAGTGCTCCAACCTCAAAACCTTTAAAATGTTCAGCGAACATGAACTTCAACAGATAGACGGGGCTTGATAGTGTCAAAAAATATTTACAGTTTATGGCTTGAAAAACCTTTTAATATGAGGATTGTGTGAACGATTTCAGTTGTACGGTCGTTTACTGGAGGTAAAATAACAAATAAAAATCCAACTCCCAAGCCCAAAAGGTGGTCGCGGTCGCTTACGAGAGGTGGGCGCTTACGAGAGGCATTCAATGCAGTGTTTTGACTGAGAGACAAAACGGGCTTTTGGTAAATGGTCGCTTAAGAGAGGTGGTCGCCTACGAGAGGTGGTCGCATAGAGAGGTTCCACTGTACTTTTCTTGTTTTTCGCGAAACATGTCACTTATATATGCTTACGTACTTAAATTAGAAGCAGGGGTACCGATGATATGATCGCCTCCGTTTTCTTTTAGTTTCGGCGGGAAACTAGGGAGACGTGCGCGTGTGACGTTTTGCCGCGGTATATTTGGGGCGTGGATTGTTGTTTGTTGCCTTTGATCGGACAAACGTTTATGAAATAGTTGTATACACTATCAATAACAACCAATTTCCATAATATAGAGAAAATTACATGGAAATATACAAAAATCGTGGAAAATCAAATTACCGCTTGTTTCCATGGTTTTTCATGAGATTTCCTTTTTTTCAAAAGTATGGCCACCGCCATATGTGATCATCAGTTGAGTTTGTTTGTATTTTGCTCTTGCTCCGAGGGTTTTTCTCCGGGTTCTCCGGTTTTCCTCCCTCCACAAAAGGCGGCAACACGCTAAATTCCAATTCGATCTGAGGATTAGCCGGGTACTGGCTTTGATCAGCCCCTATGGTTGTTTCAGGTCCCTTCAGAAATTCAGAGTTTTAGTATATTCTCCGTTAGGAAGTTCCTTGATTTCGTACATTACGTGACGCGGTATGAACGTGTTAATATATGTTCTAGAACTGTAAATACGTGTTCAATATTAATAGAATGTGTAATTCATTTCCCTCCCAGCGTAGGATGTTATTCCGCTTCCTTCAATAATAATAACGATAATGATAATAATAAAGCCTTTATTTATGGAGGGTAAACACTAAGTAGTGTATAACACTAATAATCTTGTGGCCCTCAATAGTTAGGTTACAATATATCAAAAAATTGAGATGTATCTAATTTACATAATATTGACTTAAAATATCTAGAAGCTAAAATACAAGAAATGTTGAGATAAGAATATACTAATGATGCTTAAATTAAAAATTGGCGAAACAATTAAATAAGTTGAAATTGACAACAACAACAAAAAAGTTGACGAATGATTAAAACTCAACATATAATATATGGATTAAAAGTTTAAATGACTGCTGCGACGTAAATAACATAAATTATGGATTAAAATGTTCTAAAAACTGCTGGCTTTCAAGACACTTATTTCTTAAACAGTTCCTAAAAGACTTGATAGTCTGCTGTTTCCTAATATCGATAGAGTAAAGTATATATTCCATAACTGACACGTAGATACTGTAAAATAATGTTCTGCCTCCTCAGTTCAGTCTTACGTTTAAACATAGGACAAACTAAGTTAACATCAGGATATCGTGTAGTCCTTGAGTGTACATCACTGTTCATTAGGAGTGTGTTCATTAGGTAAGAAGGAACAGTGTGTTGCATGCGCTTGAAAGCCAACGCGCATTTAGCGATCTTGGCTTCTTCATAGAATGGTATCCAACGTATAGTCTCTTAAACATCTTCACAGAGGAGGATCGGGATTCGGCATCTAAAATGACTCTGGCAGCCCTCTTCTGCAGTCGCAATATTCTATTTAGATTATCCTAGTTGTGCCACACCACATTAACATAGTTCATAATTGACTTTATCATCGCATTATAATACAACGCCTTGATCTTGTTCAACATTCCTATTCGCTGGGAAAGCTTTTTACCTAACTTACGTATACAAAATGTACCAGTAGAAATATTGTAACTAGAAATTCCTATGAGTAATCTGTGTCTTTCCTGTACGAATATCATATATAAATAATGTAGTATTGTGTTGTAAAGGTTAGGTAAGGAGTTAAGGGAGTCACTAGTCGAGTTGGTGTGGTGATGGTGGTAGTTGAAGTTGAAGTTGAGCTCTAAAGTGTATATCAGGTCAAACATTTTAATCACTAATATCGATTCTACATTATTTAATAAGTGAATAGTTGTATAGTAGAATATTTCTCGATTTGAACGTTGCATCAATGAGTTATAGAAGTTTATATATATAATATATTCCAACCGGTGACGTAAAACCGGTCTTCATTTATTATACAAAAACATACTGGTAGATATAAATGACGTTTTGTAAACATCTATGTTATATTTGAAGGTTATATCAGATTCAAAATCAAATTACGTCAACATCAGCATATTGGAAATATAAACCTCCGATAACTCATAGACGCAACACTCAAATCAAGAAATATTCTACTATTCAACTATTCACTTGATACAGAATCGATATTAATGATAACAAATGTTGACCTAATATACCGACTTTAAACTAGTCTCGAGTGTTCGCTCGACACGCTACACGCGTTGCGTAATGTTAAACTAAGGGTCAACTAGTGAACGACTCTCAACACTAAAACACCGCAGAATTCAGCCCCTTCAAGTTTATTAAGCACACAGTTTTAACCTGTGATCAGCTGCTGGCGTGGTACTTTGGCTCGGTAATAGAGTCAGACCTTTAGATCCGAGCATTAGTACGCCGGTACAGCTTTCTACAACGAGGAATACTCAAGATTATACGAACAAACAAATACTTTAAATAGCTTATTCAGAGTTGGAAGATTCCTACTTTCCTTGACTCGTACTCGAATCTGTAAAGGTCTCGAAGGCCTATTCATGTCTACTACCGAACCAAATAGCCACGACCACACTGATCAGAATTAAGCATTTAAACCGATTTTCAGATTCGTTAAGTGTTCTTAACTAAGTGTACCTGAAATCTGCGGTGTTTTACTTTTGAGCGTCGTTCATTCGTTTAATATTACGCAATTACGCCACGCGTTCCTCCATTTTGAGAAAAGCACGCCAGTGCGAAGTTGACTGTGTAGGGGATGGACTGCCACCTCCCCAACCTACTCCTCTGGAGAGCTTTTCGGCGTGTACTCCTGACCAGGGGAGGGGGCAAGTAAATGATTGAGCCCACGATGTCGATAATTTGCTGGATTGCGGTTGGATCAGTGTCAAATGCGAAAACATGCATGCCAAATGTGAAAACTTCCATGATATCAAATCGAAAATATTTCAAAATGGCATAAGTAGCACATCAAATCGAAATATTTCAAATTTGTAAGCTACAATGTAGAAAACTGAAATTCAATTTACAATAGGCAAAGTTGAAAGTCAAATGCAATATGTAGGCCTAAATACCAAGTTCGATTTTTGGCGGGCATTGGACGCCATAGAACCATTCAGGGTAAAGTTTTGGAGGTTCTGTTCGCGTAATTTCAAGCAACAGATCGGATTTCTCCTAGAGCAGAAAGGAAATTTCATGAAAATGGAAACATTTACCGCAATACTTACAAAGGATTTGTATTTTGGAGTATAATTTCATAAAAGTATGTCATGTACTGTTGCTAAAATCGATTGAACAAAGTTTGTTCGGATCTCATCTTTGCTTCTAAAATTCCTCTTTTTAGCCTAAATTTTGGCATTTTCCACCCCTCCACAGTCCTTGAGACATCGCCAGGCATGTCTATCTTGGAAGTCATTTACCGCAGTGAATATTTTGCTTTATAAGCCTGTTCGCCTGTTTAGGTTTCTTGATATAATATTCGAATCTAATTGAACAACTGAGATGCACATCAAGAGACAACAGGTATGACAATTTTTTTTCTTCTATATAGCACATAAGACATTGCTCCAAGGGCTTTACATCCTACACCTGGTAAAATGTAAATGCCAACTCGAAAACTGCTTTGTATGCTTTACACATTTCTTGAGTATTCTCAAACTACTGCAGTGTATTATGACACATGAATAGGCTTAGTGTGTTTTATAAACTAGATTTACAAGCACGATGAAACAAAACTGCCAATATAATAGATTGTAAGGCTTCTTCATATATTATATACATGTATGGTACTAGGTCAGTACCAATCTTTAACAGATTATTCAATTGTTATGGTTTTAAGATTTCGTTTTGAAATTGATTTAAATCTTGCTTGACTTAAGTAGCTAGGCTGGCAAGAAAGAGTTTCAAGACCTGTAGATTGCATTATATATGACATATATGGTACTGTATGTCTGTACCATTTTGATATACATTTGTTATGGTTTTCAGACTTAATTAAATTATAGGGACTCTAAATATGTAAAAGATTACAGGGTATATAGCATGGTTTGCTATGTTTTATTAGAAAATACAACAGGTAGAACCTGAGAATTCAAATGTGTTTTAACATTTAAATAGCACAAGTCAAAGGCACATGCTTTGACTGGAGTGTATTATGACACATGATTTGAAAGGCTGTGTGTGTTTTATAAACTAGATTTACAAGCACGATGAAACAAAACTGCCAATATAATAGATTGCTTAAGGCTTCTTCATATATTATATACATGTATGGTACTAGGTCTGTACCAATTTTTAACATATTATTTAATTGTTATGGTTTTAAGATTTCGTTTTGAAATTCATTTAAATCTTGCTTGACTTAAGTAGCTAGGCTGGCAAGAAAGAGTTTCAAAACCTGTAGATTGCATTATATATGACATATATGGTACTGTATGTCTGTACCATTTTTATATATATTATTTGTTATGGTTTTCAAATTTTATGAAATTATATATTTTTTTCACTTGTAATATTTTTCATGGTTGAATTAAATGATTATATTTTAATCCTGTGTCCTTGTTTGTACTGTATTATTACCATAATGTCATTTGGGAGAGTAAATAACTCCTTTTTTGGGGTTAAACTTTGGCAGTTAAAATAACTCCAAATAAGCGTCAAATCAACTCTACTCACGCACGGAGTCGATATTACTCCAAAATGGAGTTAAAACGAAGGAGTTAAAACCTTTTTTAAACTCCATTTTTGGAGTTGTTTCAACTCACTGAAATAACAGTGTAGCTAACTTTGACAGACCCTTATAAGCTGATGACGCTTGTCATGTCGAGAAAAAGTGGACACACGCACAGTGAACGAGCTCCTAAGGAGAGAAATCGCTCACTTAATTAATACATGCCAGTGAAATGACAATATAAACTAACAACTAAACCCTACCCTGAAACATAAAAAAACTAACCGGTCAGTGAACAAGATCTTACCCACCTAGGGTTCTCAAGAAAAACTTCTCTAGAAAATGGTGAGGTAAAAAAAATGAGAGAGATTGTCTCGGGAACTCGAGCCTCGCTCCTCCTACTCGTGAGGGAAACGTCGCCTAGTTTTTTACTCCAAATTATTCCTCCCTCATGTATATATTGTTGAAAATTATCCCTTAAAAACCACCACACTAAACAACCATCATCACTCAACAGCTGTCAAAGTTTTACATTTTAAAACCACTGCTAATCTATGTATTTATAGCCAATCAGAATGAGTGAGCGATTCTCTCCTTAGGAACTCTGGCACAGTGAGCACCTAGCCTTTCAATAGTTATAACAAACACTCAGCCCGATCGACATTCAATGAGCTTATATTGAGTAATCATGAGAGATTTTTCTATCGGTAGGAATTGTAGGAATGACTGAATGAATTACTAATTAGCTTAGGTATTATTGTTAATTATTATGAAGTTTCAAAATAGTCCAAAAAGAATAAGTGATGATATAAATAATACAAATTATACATACTTTCCTATAACACTTATCAATACAACTGTTACACATGCGACTTCCATGTTAGTTGAATAATATTTAATAGACAGTGATCTTATTTTAGGAAGTCTTTCACACTGCCGACTCCACTGAATATGATACATCCAAGAATTCATGAGAAAAATGCAAAAGACTGCGTAGTCTGCGGGCTGGGATACCCGAGAAAGCTAACAGATTTTCAAGACACCTGAATCTGTGGATTAAATACTTATATTCTATCAGAGATGATTTTAAAATCACGAAACATGTAACAAACTTGAAGGGCGGTTTAAATTGTTGGGGTGTTAAAATCATCTTTAGCGTCAACATGACGTTATTTACTAGAATTGGACAAAACTTGAAGACCTTGTTGGTAGGGTCTACATAGTTATCATGACGTTGTTTACTAGAATTGGACAAAACTTGAAGACCGTGTTGGTAGGGTCTACATAGTTATCATGACGTTGTTTACTAGAATTGGACAAAACTTTAAGACCGTGTTGGTAGGGTCTACATAGTTATCATGACGTTGTTTACTAGAATTGGACAAAACTTGAAGACCGTGTTGGTAGGGTCTACATAGTTATTATAAGCTAGCTATTATTTTTTTGCATTTGCAGAGGATTTTATCAAGAACCTTAACTTGTTCAATTGCTAATTCATGGAGTATTCTCTAAATAAGTACCTTGGTCGAGTAAGGTGAAATTTATTTATTCCAAACCCGCAGGTGAAAGCCTTAAATTAGTGATGAATACTCCCCAAAGAAGAAATAAATTACATCGACCATAATATGTTGGCTCTTAGTCACAACTCTATTCCGTCTCAACTGAACAGGACAAAAATGATCTTCAGAGAAACAAACAAGAAAAACTACTGTCTAGTAAAGGTAGGTATGTCATAATATCTCATTTTTGTACTACAGATATCGTATATAAATATATATCTCCCTAAACCTCTCTCCTGGTTGTCATGCTTTGAATATTGATTTACTTTTCCGCTGATTAAAGGTTCTCGAGGAGACCTAAAGATTTCAAGCTAGTTAATTTATCAAGATTTTAGTCAGACCGTTTCGAGTCTTTCAAAGGAAAACAGCAGAAATCCATGACATTTGCAAGTTTAGATCTGTTTTAGTTAATTACCACTTTCAATAGCGCTTGAGACTGCTTCAGACTTCGAGGTGTCACAAATCCATGTCACTCAGTGCAGACAGGCTTAAGTACAAAATGTAGATGTGTGTGGTTGTTTACTCCGTCGCTTCCCTGAAAATTTGTCTTTAACTTCCATAAACCAAAACTAGGAAACTAGTAGATAACTCTATTGAACTAAAGAGAGAGAAAAGGAAAATTGGCCATGCTTAGGCAATTACTTAGGGTGAAAATTGTTCTGTAATCAAGCAGTGACGCCAGATGGAACTAACAATCAGCTTTTTCATTTCTCCTATCTGACTCATATCAACGTTTATCTAAATTGGTCATTAAATATTAAAGGTTCCCTACGGTATTGTGAAATAGTGAATATGTCTTACTTTACTTACAACACGCAGTTAGGAATTCGAAAATCCGTCCAGGTATAGGGACAAGGGTTTAGACTTAATGTTGTTCAAGCAACACTAAAAAGAAGACGAATTTTAATGGCTATACTTTACTCACAGCACGCAGTTAGGTATTGAAATCTCCATGTATAGGATTTAATGCTATTCAAGCAACAAAATATCAAATGGTTTATTTTGCGTCGAAGACTGATACAGCGGAGCCGTTACCGGATCTCCCAAGCGAGAGACTTACGTTTAAGTATTCCGACGAACTCCAGGGAATTTGGAATTGGAATTTAGGTTGGTTGGTTGAATTTAAATTGGAATTTAGGTTGGCCTACACTCAAGAGAAGACGAATATGTCTTACTTTACTTACAGCACGCAGTTAGGTATTGAAATATCCAGGTATATATAGGGAAAGGTTTTAGGCCTTAATGTTATTCAAACAACCGGCGCTCAAAAGAAGATGACTTATAAGATAATAATCTCAACTACTTGAAATTATTAGTCCTTGTTCCTTTAATCCCGAGCAGTTAAAATAAATGACAACAATAATGAAACCTTTCTGAAATTAATCGACTTTAGTATGTAATTTACGGCTTTAAAACATAATTCCTCTATAGAGGTATTTTAAAAGTTTTTATGTATTTAAGACATAATGTTCTCTGGTATAAATACTAGTATTTGTATTTCCTATTTAATCTAGTTCTGGTATAAAACTCCACTAAGGCATTGACCCCATCACAGCCAAAAATACTTGAAATTGAGACGCTTAAAGCATCCTAAGGGCAAGTCGATTAAGCCAGTCCAACATTAAGGTTAATCCAGGATTTTTCTTTTGCTTGTGGACTAGTGACCATGGGTTAAGAACGTATTAATTGAGGAATGCGTTGAACATTACTACTCGTAATCCAAAATTTAAAAAAATAAAAGGCATCTTTTACCAATATAACCAAATATCAGTAATCAAGAATTGACCTTATCAGGCTTCGAAGAACTGAGATAAGATCTACAAGAATAAATAGACATAAACTATAAAAATTATCTTAAACCAGGTAGTATAATTAATACCTGTGACCTATGAAAATAGTTTAGATATATTGTCGACTGACAGAGAATAATACTAACTTAAAGACCGTGTGTCCGAGCCCATGGTGCTTTGCGCGCGCAAATCATTTTCGTAGGCTACGAAAATCAGAAAGATCGGTGTTGTTATTATGTGACTTCACTTCACTTCATTTCACTTCACTTTCACTTCACTTTTATTTCAATTTACGAATTACATTACAAAGAATCTAACCCACCCACATTTAGCAAATGTACAAGAGACGATCATATTAACAATTTTCAAAAAAAAAAAACGGAAACAGTTCTTAAATTACATAAAGAACTTACAAGCAGAACTGACTGCTAAATAAGTACTATTTAAAAAGCCAACAATATAAATCTATTATAATTTACAAGATTTCAAGACTTAGACAGGAAGTTGAATTTAAGGAGAAGAGCCAAAGATATGGATTTGCTACATGCTGCATAATCTGGGCCATATCGACATAATCACCACAAGACGAAAGAACATCAATAAGTAAACTTTTGCATTTTTTTATGAAGACCGTTTTTTTTACAGAGCGTATTGAATACAATTTCAGACCTTCACTCCAATTGAACAGAATGACTTTGCGTGAATATTTAACCTTGAACGAGACTGATAAAGATTTCCGCGTGTTCTAGATCTAGTATTATAATTATGAACATCACTTATTCTGGTAAACAATGAAGAAATATTAATAGGTGATTTACCATTTATAGCATCGTGCATAGTGCAAGCAATATTATGAAAGTAAAGGAAATCAATTGGAAGTATGCCTGATTCAACAAAAAGAGGGATTGCATGGTCTCTATATGTAGCAAAATTCATTAGACACACAGCACGTCTCTGAAGAATAAGGAGATGATTAAGATGAGTCTAGGGTGCATCAGTGCGTAGTAAATTATTTGCAGGGTGTGCTTGGGAACAAAGGTTAGTGTCTAAGTATAGCTATAATTCCAACAATTCTGCTTAACTTAAGAGAAACGTATTCAATATGTGATTTCCAAGATAAGTTGGAATCAATGAACGTGCCTAAATACTTTACTGTGCTTTTCCTTTCTAGAGGCATCATTCGTTTTGAAGCTGGATCAAAAACATTTATAACTGTGGGATACAGTCAAGAGTTTTTTGATGAGGATGAAAAATGACGAAATTCGAAATAACGTTAGCTTGTTAGCCTCTAGCCAGCGGCATCATTTATTTAAATTCGTTGTTCACAATTTGCTCTAAGACATGGATATTTGTTTTTGAATAAAGAATACTGGTATCATCTGCAAATAAATAAAAAATGAGTTTATCGGAGGACTTACAGATATCATTGACGTATAAAAGAAAACGTAAGGGACCAAGAACAGAACCGTGGGGCTCCAAAAGAACAAGTTTCTTTCTTGGAGACTTTGATGCCAATTGCAGTCGTCTGAGATCGGTTTCTTAAGTAGGATGTGAACCAATCATAAACAATACCTCGTATGCCATAGTGATAAAGTTTTTTTAAAGTAGAATAGAATGGTCAACCGTGTCAAACGCTTTCTTCAAGTCAATAAAAATACCACAGGTAAATTCTTTGTTGTCCATGTTTTCATGAATCTTATCAAAGATATCAATAATGGCATGCTGAGTGGAAAAGTGCTTTCTAAATCCATACTGCGCAGAAAATAATATTCGGGAATGACCCATGCTCAATGGACATATTAATAATGGTCGCCAAAAATGGACTCAGAAGTTTTAAAATATATGTTGGACAATAATAAAGACCATAGGACTTATTCTCAGGAATAAGACTTAATTGATCTTCAATTTCGTAGGCTAAAACAGTATCAAAATCAAAGGAATCATTAACAGAATTTCCTAGGTAATCGCATTTTTTCCCCAGTGTGTTCTTCTTAAAATGAACGGCACGAATTCGAGGCTGCCCATCCGCACGAAAGTGAGGCTGACAATTTTCAGGCTGTGAAGATTAAAAATGGCGGCAAGAGCCTTAAATCACGAAGCGATAGCGGGGATTTCTGCATAGATTGACAACTGTTACAAGAAAATTGATGATAACTGATTGGGGATTCCTACCACGAGAAGCAATTTCAGAGAAAGTAGCTGTCCAGGATTTGTTTCGGGAGCTCTCTCATACGAAGGAGCAAGCAACGAAAAGCCATTCCAACAAATATTCTACTCGAGAAAAGTTGGCGTTTACAACTACTGGTTTGCATAGCATGGCTTATTCCGAGATACAATTTTGGAAGAAGTCAATTCTTCGACGACGGTACATTACACCAAAACATTCCCATCCTTGGATTGTTGAATTCAACTCAAGATTACAAAAGGAGGTTTTTGATCACATAATTAATATGTTGACATGTATGTCATTGTTCGGCGTAACCATTTACAATGCCAGTGAAAGGAAGAGAAAAGCCAGTGGAAAGAAAGTAAACGAACAGGTTGTTGAGATTACCGATAGAAGAGAGCTGCAACATTTTTTCGTAATGTTTGTGGCAATGGTGAAAGAGGATTTAAAAAAGAATCACCTAGAAAGGGACATATTGATCTTATTATCTATGAGAATAATATTAAGCCATTTGTTATTACGCACAAAGTCTCAACAGAAACTGGGAAAGTTCTGTGTCACTATGGCAACACTATGGCACCTGGAACACTGATGGAGTGCCTCAGTTCATTTAGTACTCTGCATAAATTACCATAATGGTGTTTAGGACAATGCAGACTTGAGCTTCATCAGTAATAACACAATATACTCTTTCCTTGTTAAAGATTTTGTATGTTAAGCATAAAAGTGAGGACAAATCATGCCTTTATTACAACAACAACAACAGGAAGTTTATTGGTAATAACAATCTTACAGAAAAAAAAACTTGCCTTCCTGGGGCCAAAAGCACAATAGACAATAATATTTTGAGCTCTTGCCCCTTTCCCCTTATAAACCCCCTTTTCAGTTGCCTCCCACTTTTTTTGGCCTAAACAATTGGCCCTCCCCTTTCTCCATCCCTGACCCCACCTACTGCAAATTTCCGACCAGTCCCTAAGTATATTTAATTATAATATAACAAAACAGAAATGTATCTGCAAAGTAGTGGTCATAACGAGTTGAATGTATAGTTTAGATACAAGATGCATGTACAGCAGACAGCAACATTTAAGGATCAAATACCGGTAATATTCATGTATGTTTATTTTGGAATTGTACCAATATCTGGGACTAACCACGAGTCAGGAGTATATTACAGAGGAGTGTTCCTCTTCCACATTATATTGTCACACAACACTGTAGACGGTAGAGTTATTTTTAGCATAGAGTTTCCCGCGAGAAGAAACAAAGGCCGTCACTTTTAACTAATAGGATGCACTGAAAAATCGTAATTAACACGGTTCAAATTGCTAAAAACTACGTTGTCTTTTGTTCTCTTGCGCTTTAGTAATTGCATACCAGAACTTCGCGACTATAAATAGACACACCATCTACTGTGTTAGGGGCCAACAAAAGGGCACAGGAACACTCCTGTGTAATATACCCCTGTGCTAACTAATTAGTACCCGCTTCTCTCCATTCACTGGCATTAATTATCCTATTTAATGGTACCTGACCTAGATTAACTATTAATGGTCTTATTTCAGGTACCCTAATACTCCTATCTTTCTTACTATTATTACAGATGCATCATGTGAGAGTTATTATAATAAAATTGTTGTTGTTTAAAAGCTGTGCCATAAGGCCCACCTCCCATTGGTGGCTGGGGAGTATAAAGGGAAATGCACGCTTCTAACGTATCATTAGCAAGAAACCCACAGTGAGAGAACTTGGCGCCCCACCCACCCACTCTCTTCAAACTGGGGTTGATGTCGTTTTCCCTGTACGGGGAGTGGTTCCGGGAACTTGCGGAGGGTTTCAGTCACATATAATTTATGCTAATATATGTTTGGAATGTAGGCGTCACTCCCATCACTGCGGGTTCCCGGACCCCTCCCCATAGTCTAATGCCTCTCCGTGCCGGAACTGTCCCGGTCGTAGTTGCGATTCCATACCTCATAAATGACAATAGTCGAGGCAGAATAATTCACTATGAACGTAGATGGTTAGTTACTCGTTCCTCGGTGACTGCGGACTTACAAAGTGCATCCTTAGCTCAATCGACACATGCGGTTAATTCCCTAGACACTAGTTGCCAGGCCATTACACGAGTGGAGAAATTGTACTGGGCCGGGTTGTTCAAAGCCCGATTAGTGTTAATCCTGGATCAACCCTGCACAGAACCTATTGGTTGTCATGGAAATTATCCCTGGATTAGCACTAATCGGGCTTTGAACAACCCGGCCCTGAAGGAAATACTTCTTTATGAAGGTTGGCAATAGACTACTACTGTCACAATATATACAAGCCTTTAAAGTGCCCCTACGATCAAATTTTGACATATCAATTTTTTCTCATATTCGTAAAGTATAGTGGCTATATTATTACCAGTTCAAACCGTTTTTCGATACGACGACGGGAAGTCTTATTTTTTGGACTCCGAATCTTGAATTTTACGTCCGCCATTACGCGAACCCGTGCCTGTGGGCGAGGAACGCCTGGTCACTTTTTTAGCGTACGTGACGTCATACACTTAAGGTTATCATATACCTTCAGGGTACTGTTCCGGATAAAATTAAGTAGCGTCTCGAATATTCGTCGTATTTAGATAAATTATACCTCATTTTAAAGCTTATAAAATTGGCTACAACAATATACCTAAGGTTTGTAATTTTGATAAAAGTGCGATTTTAAATAAACTTCTTTTCCGAACAAGCGAGTTGGTTTCCAAGAGCTCCAACTCCACGGCAATTTAATGAATTTAAGATCTGTTTGCTTTTCTGGACTCCCACAGACCTTGTTTACGAAACTGTGTCGGCGATTGTGGAAATTCGAAGCCGTTCTGAAGATATTTTGGTCTTCGTGAAACTGCTAACGCGAATCCAAGTATAGATGCGGGAATCGCTCTCAGCGCCTCTCTTTTAAAAATTAAAAAAATCGCCGACACGGGTTTTTTAGCTGATATAAATTGCGAACAATCTGTGAAAATTTGAAGTAATTCGCACAAATTCGCGTCGAGTTGGAGCTTTTTTCAAACTATGTTTAGAACGAAAATAGAAAGTCAAGAAAACGCTCTGAAATTAGCCGGCCGGCGAGACTGATTCTTTCAACCAGTGACTGGGAAATGTCACAGTCAATACAAACATTCACGCGAACTAACATATGTAGTAAGAAAGTGTACCATTTACCCGCTTTGAAAAGCAAACAAAACGTTTTGAATAGTTTGTGCATTGTACAGAACTGTAGCAATTTAACGAACAACAAAGCTGGCATTTCGCTACACGAATAATTCAAGCCTTTTATAGTTGAGTACCAAGAATACGGTTTGTAATTCTCTTCAAGCCTCATGCAAGGATGGTTTGTGTACGTTTTGAGGACAGAAGCTTCTCCATAATTGTTTGTATCACATGGAATAGCCGGTAAGACCGTACTAGTATAGATTGACCGAAAAATAAGGGGCTACGTTTGCTGAGAACATACATGTAGTTTATCATACATAACTCATATTGCTGTTTCCTATAAACAGATAAACCTATCGATGTAGTATGCCTTTTAATTTACTGCTAATTTTATTTTCAAGACAATAAACCACAGAAGAAACCACCAATATTGTTTCATGAAGTACCTTGTTTCAGTTGTTTGTGTGTCAAACAGAAACGGGGGGCGCGAAGTTTGGTTCTGTGATAGCCACTGTAAAAGCTGCAGATCAGTCAGGAGAGCGATTTAATTTTATAGCAATTACATTGTATTTTAGAATGTAGATTCGCCGGAAAATCTATTGCCGGGACACAGATATAAATTATCGATCTCTCATTTACGAACTAGCAATTATCCGGGTTTCACTATAAACACGAACAAACTTAGGACTTATAAACTGCTGATCATTACCTTAGTGATTTCTCCGCTGAATTCTCACTGTAGCCCGGATCCAGTAACAGCACAACCTGAAAGCCGAACCAGGGAAAATACCCTGGGGAAAAATTACCCCCAAAAGATAAGAAACCTCTGCTAGCTAGCATTACTTACTGGCAGGCCACTTCCCAAGCGATTTTAGCGACTATTCATTCGTCCAGCTCAGTTTCAACTCGGTCGCCAGCGGCTCTATTTCCCCCTAAATCATCAACATCCGGCAATAAATTTAAACAGTAAGACACATTACTATGTTCTGAAGAATCTGATGCAGATTTTAGGTCGTTATTTACTAAACCACAGCAAAATTCGCAGTGTGAGTTTGTCGACAACATAAGAAGAAATGTATGGGTTCGAAGCAACTTGAGAACGATGCGTTAAGTGTATGACGTCACATACGCTAAAAAATGACTAGGCATTCCTCGCCCACGGGAACGGGTTCGAGTAATGGCGGACGTGATTTTGACCGTAAACTCTCTTTAAAATGTGTGGTCTAATTGGCCCCATTCAAATTTTTTTCACTGATTTGGATATTTCTGCCACTGTTTGTTCTTATGGAATACAAAAAGTGGCAAAAGAAATGGTCAAATGTCGTCGTAGTGGCACTTTAAAAAGTTCGTTCAACGATTTGAACTTTTGGTCTGCTCTCCGGCTTTCGATTTGGCTAAAGTCTAATGCCTTTTCCTGTAAGGCCTTGCCTTTCCCTTCAAGATTTGACATTATTTAAGCGTTCTAGCCTTACTGCTAAAGGGACATTCATTAATAAACATAGGGCTTCAGTGCCTATCCCAGTACAGCGTTACAAAAAATACAAAGAAATTCCGGTGAAATAGCCACCTGAACCAGGATAGGATCTACGTTTGTCTTCTCATTTATGCTCTCTCTGAAGCCACTAGAGCAAGTTTCGTATGAGTGGGACAAACTACAGCATGTCCGTAGCCTTACCGTAACCGTACTGTAACTTAGAACAGATTAGGTATGAGTGAGACAAACTACGGCATGTCCGTAGCCTTACCGTAACCGTACCGTAACTTGGAACAGATTATGTATGAGTGAGACAAGCTACAGCATGTCCGTAGCCTTACCGTAGCCGTACTGTAACTTAGAACAGATTAGGTATGAGTGAGACAAACTACAGCATGTCCGTAGCCTTACCGTAACCGTACTGTAACTTAGAGCAGATTAGGTATGAGTGGGACAAACTACAGCATGTCCGTAGCCTTACCGTAACCGTACTGTAACTTAGAACAGATTAGGTATGAGTGAGACAAACTACAGCATGTCCGTAGCCTTACCGTAACCGTACTGTAATGCACCAGTCATTTGAAAGCCCCGGACCCCCCCATTGGGGGATACCCGGGGCATTCACTTTTACTGTCAGTGAAAGCCAGTGTAAGCCCCGGTCCCCGGGAAAGGAATGTATGGTGAACTCCCCTGCCCTCCCAACAGTCAAAAGCATTTTTACCAATGCAATGTACAGTTGTTGGCTAACCTCTTTCACTTGTCAAATGCGCCACTGCAACAAAGAAATGTTTCTGGCAACAAGTATTTGCTTCATGAGTACTGGGTCAGCTTCGAATGATGGCCTGTTGGGCCAAATTGATAATCTATTAAATGGTGATGACTGTCACCATGGAATTTAGTTTTCCTTCACACCAAGGACTCAGCATTGGCATTGAAATAGGTGTATGTCGTATCAAAATATAATACGCCATCATTAAAGTGAAATATGTAAAAAAATAAACTTGCAATAAAAAGTAAATAAAAAGGAACGTTATCAGAATAACTGATGCTATTATTGATCTCATTATTTATGTTTATTTACCAGTTGAGGATAGTGCTTTCCAACGTGTACAGGGTATCCAACAAGCATATCGTTTCTTTCTCTTCTTCTTGCAGTCTAAAGAAAATAAAATTATCGTATGATAATTGTTGAATACTGGACACAAAGTGTACTACCGTTTTGGCCCAATGACCGATACCTCCACGTTATTATATTTATTAAAACAAAATAGATAAACACTAACCAGAGCAAAACCATTTTCCTGGTGGGATAGTATCTTTAGTCAAGTTATTTTTTATCGATGGTTCAAAAGAAATATGATATTAACCGATTGAAATCTACTGTACCTTCTTTCCTGATTCGGCCGCCATGTTTCCTGTCAACCTTCCCCGGGACTCCCCACAAGCATTTCCAGGGGCCCGCCACAGGTAGCCTGACAGGGAGGTCAGATTGTCTTCAACTAGAGCCCAGCCCTACTCCTATGCTGACATGAGTGAAACCCCCGCTCAACCCCCGCTCAACCCCCGCATTGTGGGGCAAAGCCGTGAAAAACAGTGCATCCCCTGACCACCGGGAAACCACAAACAAGTGAGAACGAGGTGAATACCCCCGCTTTGCCCCGGGTATCCCCCAATGGGGGGGTCCGGGGCTTTCAAATGACTGGTGCATAACTTAGAGCAGATTAGGTATGAGTGAGACAAACTACAGCATGTCCGTAGCCTTACCGCAACCGTACTGTAACTTAGAACAGATTAGGTATGAGTGAGACAAACTACAGCATGTCCGTAGCCTTACCGCAACCGTACTGTAACTTAGAACAGATTAGGTATGAGTGACATGCTACAGCATGTCCGTAGCTTACCGTTACCGTACTGTAACTTAGAGCAGATTAGGTATGAGTGAGACCAACTACAGAGCTCTACAGCATGTCCGTAGCCTTACCTTTACCGTACTGTAACTTAGAACAGATTAGGTATGAGTGAGACAAACTACAGCATGTCCGTAGCCTTACCATAACCGTACTATAACTTAGAACAGATTAGGTATGAGTGAGACAAACTACAGCATGTCCGTAGCCTTACCGTAACCGTACTGTAACTTAGAACAGATTAGGTATGAGTGACACAAACTACAGCATGTCCGTAGCCTTACCGTAACCGTACTGTAACTTAGAACAGATTAGGTATGAGTGAGACAAACTACAGCATGTCCGTAGCCTTACCGTAACCGTACTGTAACTTAGAACAGATTAGGTATGAGTGAGACAAACTACAGCATGTCCGTAGCCTTACCGTAACCGTACTGTAACTTAGAACAGATTAGGTATGAGTGAGACAAACTACAGCATGTCCGTAGCCTTACCGTAACCGTACTGTAACTTAGAACAGATTAGGTATGAGTGAGACAAACTACAGCATGTCTGTAGCCTTACGGTAACCGTACTGTAACTTAGAGCAGATTAGGTATGAGTGAGACAAACTACGGCATGTCCGTAGCCTTACCGTAGCCGTACTGTAACTTAGAACAGATTAGGTATGAGTGAGACAAACTACAGCATGTCCGTAGCCTTACCGTAACCGTACTGTAACTTAGAACAGATTAGGTATGAGTGAGACAAACTACAGCATGTCCGTAGCCTTACCGTAACCGTACTGTAACTTAGAACAGATTAGGTATGAGTGAGACAAACTACAGCATGTCCGTAGCCTTACCGTAACCGTACCGTAACTTGGAACAGATTATGTATGAGTGAGACAAGCTACAGCATGTCCGTAGCCTTACCGTAACCGTACTGTAACTTAGAACAGATTAGGTATGAGTGACACAAACTACAGCATGTCTGTAGCCTTACGGTAACCGTACTGTAGCTTAGAGCAGATTAGGTATGAGTGAGACAAACTACGGCATGTCCGTAGCCTTACCGTAGCCGTACTGTAACTTAGAACAGATTAGGTATGAGTGACACAAACTACAGCATGTCCGTAGCCTTACCGTAGCCGTACTGTAACTTAGAACAGATTAGGTATGAGTGAGACAAACTACAGCATGTCTGTAGCCTTACGGTAACCGTACTGTAACTTAGAGCAGATTAGGTATGAGTGACACAAACTACAGCATGTCCGTAGCCTTACCGTAGCCGTACTGTAACTTAGAACAGATTTGGTATGAGTGAGACAAACTACAGCATGTCCGTAGCCTTACCGTAACCGTACTGTAACTTAGAACAGATTAGGTATGAGTGAGACAAACTACAGCATGTCTGTAGCCTTACGGTAACCGTACTGTAACTTAGAGCAGATTAGGTATGAGTGAGACAAACTACGGCATGTCCGTAGCCTTACCGTAGCCGTACTGTAACTTAGAGCAGATTAGGTATGAGTGAGACAAACTACAGCATGTCCGTAGCCTTACCGTAACCGTACTGTAACTTAGAGCAGATTAGGTATGAGTGAGACAAACTACAGCATGTCCGTAGCCTTACCGTAACCGTACTGTAACTTAGAGCAGATTAGGTATGAGTGAGACAAACTACAGCATGTCCGTAGCCTTACCGTAACCGTACTGTAACTTAGAGCAGATTAGGTATGAGTGAGACAAACTACAGCATGTCCGTAGCCTTACCGTAACCGTACTGTAACTTAGAGCAGATTAGGTATGAGTGAGACAAACTACAGCATGTCCGTAGCCTTACCGTAACCGTACTGTAACTTAGAGCAGATTAGGTATGAGTGAGACAAACTACAGCATGTCCGTAGCCTTACCGTAACCGTACCGTAACTTAGAGCAGATTAGGTATGAGTGAGACAAACTACAGCATGTCCGTAGCCTTACCGTAGCCGTATTGTACCTTAGAACAGATTAGGTATGAGTGAGACAAACTACAGCATGTCCGTAGCCGTACCGTAACCGTACTGTTTCAGTTATTGTACCGTAACTATGTAATTTGATTGGGTCAGCAGAAAAAAAAAGAATAGGGAAACCATTTCAATGTAACGCCATGCCGTACCGGTAACCGTACCGTACGTAGTCATTGCCGTAGTTTGTCCCACTCATACGAAATCTGGCCAAGTAGCACTAAGATACCGAGTGAAACGCTAAGAACTCCAGTTGTAATTATCACTGTTTACTTTAATTATATTAATTATACGTACTGCTTACCATATAAGAAATAATCTGTTTGGTGAGAAATGATAATAACGGTATATGACATTCTAAAAACGAATCCTTTTGGTTAATACCTTTAAAGCGGTCCGTACGTGTAGTATATCGGCTCAGTTGATAGATTAAATGTATTTAGTTCGTGTAACGGTAGCCTGGGAGCGATAAGAGTCGGTTGGTTTCCCAGGCTAGTGTAACGGAGGACAAATTCAACGTGGGTATCGATGCTTTTTATCATTTCTCATTTTAGCTTGAATACACTTTAGTTAAAATGTTATTAACAGCTAGGTAGCAATGTCCTTTTTATATAAACCAGTAAACAACAATTCTAAATTAATTTCAGTCTAACATAGCATTATTTCCTGTGAACTCAAACAGATGTAGCCAATAAACTGAAATGTTCTACTTGCAAAGTTCCTATTCAATTATTTCAGTTAAAGTAAATATTTCATTACCAAGGCATAATGTTTTCAGGAATGTATTTGTTACATTTGCAATTTAGATTCAAAACTACTATAGCTACCAATCTTCGTTTTTAGCTCTTTCTGCTTATATATTGAACAATCTTCGATCTGGAAGCTTCGATTTTTAATCAAATGTTTTTTTATTTGCAGACGATCATCTCATCCATTTCGTCCTAATTGTATGTTACGATAGCAGAAGACTAGAATGAGAAGAGATCTGGCTCTACATCTGCTGCTCATTCTGACCGATCTGCTGTTTCTAGGTTTTCAATCGCATGTTGATGCTTCCAGTCAGCGAGGTAAGTTATATCTCAGTCTTCTCTGTAACAAAATTAATGTGTTGCCTGCTTTTCCTTTCAGGTATTTAGCCCCGACCAAACGAGTCCAACATCGCCATCCAACATCGCCCAACACTGAATGTTGGATACAACATGTTGGTGTGGCGTTTGGACATCGTGTTGGGCGGTATTTCAGTTCTCTTGTGTTGAACAGTCGTCCAACAATGTTGGATGATGTTGGTCAACAATGTTGCGCTCGTTGGTACGGACCTTTAAGATTTCTTCTATATCTTATTTGACAATTAATATGTGCGTAGTATGCACTGTGGCAATGACTGACTGACTGTCTATCATTATTTTCCCTTTCATTTTAACTCATAACATTAATATTGGCAGGTAAAATTACACAGTTATGTTCGGGTTTTACTGCCAAACTTAAAATCTGTCTCGATTCACTTCAAAAAGGCCTTCAAAAAACACACAAACTGTTTTCAGTAATAACTAAACTTAGGCCACGGAGTACTTAAAATGAAAGCTGTTAATTTTCCCCTTTTCGTTAATATATTATTTGATATAAAGAGAAAATTCCATGGAATTGTGGTGTAAAGCATTATTGTCTTAATAGGTTGACACTTGAATGATATTTACATGTTACTACTGGGTGAAGTGTAGATTGTGTTTGTTTTGCAGAATGATTTCAGAACATTTAATTAAAACGTTTCAAAGCCAGATTTTGATAAACCGAAATAAACCAGATTTTGCTCTAACCATTGTCCACAAAGAAAGGTTGCAACGTAATTATTAATACTTCGATGTGCCGAAAATTTTATTTATTTTATTTTCCGGTCCGGAGTCATTAAAATCGCGCTCTCTGATTGGCTGGTGGCCGGCCGGACCGGCTAATCCCAGTTTTTTTTACGAGATTGTTACGTAAATATTAAACACCCTGTAATTCTGCCACATATTTGATAATGAAAGAGAAAAAACTGCATAAAATTGTCGCATGTGATTTGAGTGAACAATAATTATAATTTTAGTTCGCGCGCTTAAGACTGACTGACAAATTTGCGGGCAACAGAGTTAACGAAGAATGTAAAACAAAATAAACGTCACAGGTTACTTCGTAGTGCTTTCCTCTATACGGATCTCGCGTCCGGTCCGGGGGGGGGGGGGGGGGGGGGTACTCCTGTTTGTGACGTATTATGTATGTGAAAAGAATAAATTTAATTTAGCACGGAGCCTCGTATTGAAACCTTTGTGCATGACAAGTAAAGCATATCGCGGAAGTGGGCTATTCGGCTGTTACAATAACCGCATACATATGTCTACATATATATGTATATATGATATAATATCTACATGTAATTACTAGTATAATACCATAGAGGACAAATTAATCCCTAATTTCAACTTGAAATTTCACGCGTAATTGCCTACGCGCGCTTAAAATAGTGTTTTTCTGGATCGTAATTTGCCCTCCATAATATTAATGGTAATCAAATAGTGACTCGTGTTTATCAAAATCTACGTAATTTCCATCGCCGTAGCGGCTAGGAAAATCACATCGATTTTGACAAACACACGTGAAATTTATCCCTAATTTCACTCGTCCCCATTTGATTACCTATACTAATAATATCTCAAATGTTCGTTAAAACTGTGGATAATGTACATATAATGCACTGAAGTCCAGGTTGCGAAGAGTGTTTACCCCCTTGGCCATTTTCCCGTACT
The DNA here is from genome assembly GCA_030867875.1 of Actinernus sp. WN-2022. Taxonomy (NCBI): domain Eukaryota; kingdom Metazoa; phylum Cnidaria; class Anthozoa; order Actiniaria; family Actinernidae; genus Actinernus; species Actinernus sp. WN-2022. Next base: position 44,421,208 of record JAOWCC010001751.1, read on the forward strand.
ATTTAACAGATAGTGCGGTGTCATCGAATAAGTGCGCTGTTAGAGCATTCCAAACTATGTAGCCTCAACAACTCCACATGTTGTAATTTTAGTTCCTTTCTATACTTTCTCCGTTTCATATTTCTCTTTTTAGATAGTGGCCGTGGCAGCATATTTCAACAGAATCTATTAAAAGACTTGTTGAAGGGCTATGACAAGGATGTCCACCCCGCACCCGGGGAACACACGCCAGTAAACGTCATATTTGGAGCTAAACTTTCAAGAATTATAGGCGTGGTAAGTAAATTCCAGTTCGCACTGTTTCCGAACTGCATGTTCCAAGAATGTTCCTGTCAAAATTTACCGCAGTGGTTATTAATACAAGTATGAGAATACTTAAAGTTAACTGCGTTAAAGTGCCTATAAGCCCAATGTTTTTATCATTAAAATCGATTCTACGTCGTGTAAATAGGTGCATAGTAAAATATTTCTTGATTTGAGTATTGTCGGTCTATGAGTTATAGATCAGAGGTTTCTATTTCCAATATGCGAATGATGTGATGTCACAGGAGGCCTTATTTATTATACAAAATCGTGCTGGCAAAGATAAAAAAATATACACATCCATGTTATATTTGGACCTTATATCAGTGATTTTACCAAATACTTTGTATAAATCAGAAATAGTTTCATTCACAAGGAGAAAGAAATAACCTTTTGTTGGCCTCCTGTGACGTCATACATTAGCATATTGGAAATAGAAACCTCTATAACTCATAGACGCAACACTAAAATCAAGAAATATTTTACTATTCACCTATTTACTTGATTGTAGAATCGATTTTAATGATACAACTATTGGGCTTAAAGACATTTTCTTGATGAAATGGACCTCATTGACACAGAAGCCATGTTTAATCCCAGGGCCCGTTTGTTTGAACCAAGGGTGAGGGTAACTTCATCCCTAGGATAGTGTAATTGTACAGTTCAACCTCGGTTGTTTGAAGCAAGGGTGAGGGTAACCTCATCCCTAGGATAGTGTAATTGTACAGTTTAACCTCGGTTGTTTGAAGCAAGGGTGAGGGTAACTTCATCCCTAGGATAGTGTAATTGTACAGTTTAACCTCGGTTGTTTGAAGCAAGGGTGAGGGTAACTTCATCCCTAGGATAGTGTAATTGTACAGTTTAACCTCGGTTGTTTGAAGCAAGGGTGAGGGTAACTTCAATCTAGGATAGTGTAATTGTACAGTTTAACCTCGGTTGTTTAAAGCAAGGGTGAGGGTAACTTCATCCCTAGGATAGTGTAATTGTACAGTTTAACCTCGGTTGTTTGAAGCAAGGGTGAGGGTAACTTCATCCCTAGGATAGTGTAATTGTACAGTTTAACTCGGTTGTTTGAAGCAAGGGTGAGGGTAACTTCATCCCTAGGATAGTATAATTGTACAGTTTAACCTCGGTTGTTTAAAGCAAGGGTGAGGGTAACTTCATCCCTAGGATAGTGTAATTGTACAGTTTAACCTTGGTTGATTGAAGCAAGGGTGAGGATAACTTCATCCCTAGGATAGTGTAATTGTACACTTTAACCTCGGTTGTTTGAAGCAAGGATGAGGGTAACTTCATCCCTAGGATAGTGTAATTGTACAGTTTAACCTCGGTTGTTTAAAGCAAGGGTGAGGGTAACTTCATCCCTAGGATAGTGTAATTGTACAGTTTAACCTCGGTTGTTTGAAGCAAGGGTGAGGGTAACTTCATCCCTAGGATAGTGTAATTGTACAGTTTAACCTCGGTTGTTTGAAGCAAGGGTGAGGGTAACTTCATCCCTAGGATAGTGTAATTGTACAGTTTAACCTCGGTTGTTTCAAGCAAGGTTGAGGGTAACTTCATCCCTAGGATAGTGTAATTGTACAGTTTAACCTCGGTTGTTTGAAGCAAGGGTGAGGGTAACTTCATCCCTAGGATAGTGTAATTGTACAGTTTAACCTCGGTTGTTTAAAGCAAGGGTGAGGATAACTTCATCCCTAGGATAGTGTAATTGTACAGTTTAACCTCGGTTGTTTAAAGCAAGGGTGAGGGTAACTTCATCCCTAGGATAGTGTAATTGTACAGTTTAACCTCGGTTGTTTAAAGCAAGGGTGAGGGTAACTTCATCCCTAGGATAGTGTAATTGTACAGTTCAACCTCGGGTTAGTGATTTAATCCCAGGGAAGCGCTTCGAACAACCTGACCCAGGAGATTTAAAAACCTTCGTTTACTCCCCTCTAACGTCGTTCTGAAACTGCTCAGTGCGAGGCTACTCGTGGGACATCTATTGTTTACTCCCCTCTAACCTCGTTCTGAAACTGCTCAGTGCGAGGCTACGTTAATACTAATTGTTATGTGTCTATCAATTCCAAACCTGCTTCTTCAGTCTTCAGTCTGTCCCGGGGGTGAGGCATTTGCCAGCGAAGAAATGTTGGGGGTGGGGAATTTATCAAAAAGAGTCAAAGCCGGATAACGGCGGATTATTACTGGTGACCCTGTAATGATGATCCCTTCCCCCAATTCCCCCTTACTATGGCCCCCTTAATTTGCTGAATGAAAATTGGGGACCCCTCCTTTTTCCACCAGCTCTCCCCCCTGTAATTAATGACCGGTCCCTAACAATCCTACCGTATATTTTTACTCTGAAGGACGAGAGGAACAATGTCGTAAAGACACAATGGTGGATGAAGCAGGTAAGGTGTCGAAGATTAGATCATGGTCAAAGTCAAATAAAAGATAAGAAAGCAACTGATAGAGACAGCAGACGTGGTTATCAGACATGTCTGATAAAAGTTGTTAAACCCGTTTTATCAGGAAGATCTGTATCTGCTCGTGTGATGTTAGAATACTTAGAACTCTGGGAAGTCGTTATTAGTTAAGAACACCCATTGAAGAGAACATGGGGCTTTTTCTCTGTTACACACTGAGTCAGTTATCAACTACAAGTTGAGGCTGGTTAGGTGAGAACTGTCGTGAGAAGAGAACTGCGTCTGACATTTGGAGCGCTAGCTCTTCTTCGCACACCTTTATCAAGTATTCTAAAACTCATTAAAGGGATACCCGAGTGAAAAACACATTTGGGCTCAAAAGCATCTTTCAGATGTACTTTGTTCAGAAAATGTATTAAAATTTAATAAAACTTTTTCAGAGTTGAGAACGAGCCCCTCAAAGTTGGCTCCGCGAATACATGGGCGCGCCGCCATTTTGTTGACATTAATTTTCTTACGTCACTTAATTCGTCCCACCGGAGTTTCCCAGGCTAGCTAACTTGTAGCGACTTGTTTTCTTTGCAAAATTTTCACACGCTCGGAATTAGAGTAGATTTTCATCGATATGGCAGAGTAATTTCGTACTAGAACAAAAATATGATGAAGACGATATTGTGAGAGAAGTTCAGAAGACTGGGAGGACGAAGAAAAGCATGTGGAAGGCGAGAATATCAACGAACAACAAAAGGCGACTACCGAGCTATAGTGCTATAAAGATTCGCTGTACATGTGTGTGTTTTTGTATGGAACTTGTCAGCCTTAAACACAAGACTAAAGGTAGATTATTACAATATTGATATCGGCATAGCAATCGAAACCCAGAGAGATAATCAGGGTGTAGCAAGCCACATAATTTTAATTTCGTTTACCTAACTGATGATTGTTGTGAAACAGCGGGCGCGCGCCAAGTTCCATCACAATTGCACAAACTGATGCCGGGCTTGATCGCGCCATTGCTTTCACACAATTTAATAAGGGAATGGAATTATTTTTGCTTTAAAATTGCTCCGAGTGTCTCATTCTTGTGTCATTGCATATATTCTGCTATGTTTGGCTAGTTATGATCGGTTTTTACAGGGAAGTTTTAACTTTTCAGGTCTCAGTTTCGTTTCAGTTGTACAAAGCCATGCAGTGAGTACAGATCGAACCGGATAACTCGCAAATTATATAGCTCCAATAATACTAGCCTTGGAAACCAGCCGACTCTTATCGCTAGAGTCGGCTGGTTTCCCAGGCTACAATAATACATAAGTTTCGAAAGCAATGCCAATATCAATATTGTCATAATCTACCGTAGTCTTGCGTTTAAGGCTGACAAGTTCCATACAAAAACACAGCGAATCTTTACATCATAGCACAACACCAGTTTTGCACTAGCTCGGTAGTCGCCTTTTGTTGTTCATCTGATATTCTCGCCTTCCACCACAGGCAGCCCAATCTCAAGATTTGTGTATTTATACGCTTAGAAATATCGCTTGAATAGTTCATATTATAAATCCTTCCAAAACATGTATGTTAGACAAATAAATACACGACTTCACCCTACAATGTTTCAGTTGTGGTTATTCATACCTCTGAGCTCTTCTAGGGTCGTTTCCGCTGTTTTTTTCGAACCTCTCTTCCTCACCTCCTAATAAAAGGAAAAGGCTGGAGACAACCGACAAATATACGATGCATTACCTGTAATCTTTGCCACGAAAATCACACTTCGCTCACTCCAAATAACTCGAAACTAAGGTAGGACATATAATGATAAATGAACTCATTCCAACCCGAATTTTAAGATCCAGCGATACCACATTCTGGAGAAATAGACCGAGGCTATTTTGACGGTTGGTCCTAACCGGAACTTCCGGCGTCCAACTTCGTTGTCTGCCAACCTCGAAGGACTTGAAAATGAACTTCTCTCACAATATCGTCGTCATCATATTTTTGTTCTAGTACGAAATTACTCTGCCATATCGATGAAAATCTATTCTAATTACGAGCGTGTGAAAATTCTGCAAAGAAAACAAGTACATGTAGCTACAAGTTAGCCGCAAGACTCCGGTGAGAGGAAGTGACGTAAAAAACGTCACAGGACTGATTAATGTCAACAAAATGGCGGCGCCCAGGTCTTCGCGAAGCCAACTTTGAGGGGCTCGTTCTCAACTCTGATAAAGTTTTATTAAATTTTAATACATTTTCTGAACAAAGTACATCTGAAAGATGCTTTTGAGCCCAAATGTGTTTTTCACTCGGGTATCCCTTTAAGAATTCCTGAAGCAAAAACAAAGAAAATGCATGTTTAATGTATATTTATAAATGTGATATGGAGACTATCTCATTTACATAAACTTTAACTTCGATTTTCTTGGCCAAAATCAGTCGTATCGCCAAAAAAACTGAAAACATGACTCTCTACATCTAGAAGTTTGATAAGTCAGATGCAGAATTCGTATCCGTGCTATATCGCTATATCGGAGTTTTTAAATCCGATAAAGCAAGGCGGCTCATTCTGTATCTATTACTTAGTTGATAAATGTCCAGTCAAGCCTAGAGTAAACACAGAACGTTTCTTGAGTAGTTTCGTTAATAGGCTGATATTTGTTTATAATTTAGCACTTTAATTAACATGTAAAAGGCACAGTCTTCTATACGTTTCATATCCTATTTTATAATATAGATACGATAGTACGCGCGCTCTGATTGGCTAAAAAGCCATGTTTTATCAGAGTATATATATAACATGGTTAGTGCCGTGTTTTATTGTTTTCAACTGGCGGTTTTCTTTCAAAGCGCGTGTAAATCTATATTATAAAACAGATAAAGAAGCCTTTAATCCATGTTTTATACTGTCATAAAACACTCTGGTCATTTGAGAACGCTCGAGAAATGTTGAAAGCACGCGCCTTCGGATTGTGCTTTAACATTTCTCTCATGTTTTCAAATGCCCATCTAACTAGTGAAGTCTATATACTAGTGAAGTCTATATATAGTCCCGCACTCTCTCTAGTGAAGTCTTTATATAGACCCTCACTCTCACTAGTGAAGTCTATATACTAGTGAAGTCTATATATAGACCCGCACTCTCTCTAGTGAAGTCTTTATATAGACCCTCACTCTCTCTAGTGAAGTCTATATATAGACCCTCTCACTCTCTCTAGTGAAGTCTTTATATAGACCCTCACTCTAACTAGTGAAGTCTATATACTAGTGAAGTCTATATATAGTCCCGCACTCTCTCTAGTGAAGTCTTTATATAGACCCTCACTCTCACTAGTGAAGTCTATATACTAGTGAAGTCTATATATAGACCCGCACTCTCTCTAGTGAAGTCTTTATATAGACCCTCCCTCTCACCAGTGAAGTCTATATATAGACCCTCCCTCTCACCAGTGAAGTAAGAGTTTCATACCGAGAACCGAATGTTCGAGGTATGAAACTGACTTATATGATCACATTTGGCGAGGTTTTCTCAAATAGAAAGGAGGTTTAAAACTGAGTTATAAACTTCTCTGTAACAGTTGTAAACCTCAGATTTATGATTTAATTAGTATATTGTTGAACGGGTTTATACCAGAGTTTCACACCGATGAAGAACAAAGAAAACCGTGTCAAGTGTGATATAAGTCTATATATATAGACCCGCACTCTCACTAGTGAAGTCTATATATAGACCCTCACTCTCTCTAGTGAAGTCTATATACTAGTGAAGTCTTTATATAGACCCGCACTCTCTCTAGTGAAGTCTATATTAACTAGTGAAGTCTATATATAGACCCGCACTCTCTCTAGTGAAGTCTTTATATAGACCCTCCCTCTCACCAGTGAAGTCTATATATAGACCCGCAGTATCACTAGTGAAGTCTATATATATAGACCCTCACTCTCACTAGTGAAGTCTATATACTAGTGAAGTCTATATATAGACCCGCATTCTCACTAGTGAAGTCTATATATAGACCCTCACTCTCACTAGTGAAGTCTATATCACTAGTGAAGTCTTAATATAAATACTCTAGGTACCCTTGTCTGACTAGAACTACATTATGGGCTCCTGTAGACACTAATTATCCATAGTTCTCAAAGTTTTGCGTTTGCCGAAACTATTTAACTGAAATATATGTCATTTTTTCCGTGTCCTTTTGTAGATACACAGATGACGTCACAACGTGACGATTACAAGAAGTGCGCCGCCACGAGTACAAGATAGTGGCGTAACTGATGTTCTATTCACGTTTGAACGTCATCTCTGCCTCTATAAAGAGGACAAACCCACGACAAAATAAAATATATTTATTTTATACAATAAATAGCGAACTTTTCCAACAACATAAAATGTGCGCGTGACCTTGTGATGTCATCTGTGCATCTGTTTCCTAATAGATCATGGCTATCGACCAATCAGAGCACACGTTACGCCCTTTTTATTGTATAAACCTGGTTCTTTCAGGCATGCGCCAACACTGACCACTGTGCTATATTTGATCGTTTTTATCAGGCTTGGAACAACCCATTGCTGAGGTGGAACAAATCAAATTATGGCAACATCAGTCTCTTGCACTTGGATCCAAGCAGAGTGTGGATCCCAGACATTCTTCTGTATAACAAGTATTCAAATTAGAGAACATTCATTATTTATGTGTGTGTGTGAGGGGGTGGGGATGGGGGCTAGTGGTTTCGCAGACCCAAATCATAGGATAATTAACCCCCCTCCCCCATGGAATGACTGGGGGGAAATGAAATCCTTCACCTCTCCAACCCATCGGTAATGAACGTTCCCTTACCTGCAAAACTTCCATTACAATAGCCACATTTGAAACATTAGTGACACGTTATCTATTATTATTGAAATCTGAAACTGGACCTCTTCCATCAGATGGAAGTTTGTTGGAAGTTGGGATTTTCAAGGTTTTGCAAAATTTCAACGGATGGAAATATGTTGGAAATGCCTTGGAAATTTTGATGGAAACTGTAATTTCCAAGGGATCCATTTTTTCCAGTGGTAATAGCCAGTCAGAGGGGACGTACGACTAAATCTATTATTTAATTAAGCGCTTTAGTAATTGAATGCCATCCTCCTTTTATCATTATCATCGATCATTATCATATCATCATCATCATCATCTCATCACAAGTATTATTATTATTATATTAACTATTATTATTATTATTTGTATTATTATATTAACTATTATTATTATTATATTAAGTATTATTATATTTTTTTATTATATTAAGTATTATTATTATTATATTAAGTATTAGTATTATCATTATTATTTTTATTATATTAAGTATTATCAGGAGTGTTGGCCCCTAACACAGTAGATGGTGTGTCTATATATAGTCGCGAAGTTCTGGTATGCGATTACGTTGTCTTTCGTTCTCCTGCGCTTTAGTATTTTTTATCAGTTTGAACCGTGTTAATTACAATTTTTAGTATATCCTGATTGGATAAAATTGACGGCTTTTGTTTCTTCTCGCGGGAAACTCTATGCTAAAAATAACTCTACCGTCTACAATGTTGTGTGACAATAAAATGTGGGAAGAGGAACACTCCTCTGTAATATAATATACTCCTGGTATTATTATTATAATAAGTATTATTATTATATCATCGTTTTCGCCGTGGTCTGTTTTTTTATCTTTTATTTTTCGTGTTTCGAGTTGAGCCAACACGTGACAGAGTCAACCAATCAGATTCGACACCTCTCGAGACACCCGCGGGTCATCAGTTCTGTTGTACAGTCGATCTAATGGGGAAAGATGAGGAAAGTAGTCGTGGGGAAAGAGGGGGTTAAAATTAGTCGAATTCGCTTTAAATCGCCACCAGAGAACAAGAAGAATATCAACTACTCTTCAAAGCAGCTTTTTATAGAAATCTTCCTTTGGTCTTCCCTGAAATGACTACAACATATGGCTTGGAAAAGGATCGAACAACAAAGCCAAAAGCAGAATGCAAAGCACCTTAATTTACACCGGTGCGAGATCTGAGAGCACAAGTACACAATTAAGCTTCTCTGCATGTCCTCTTTTACTCCTGTCCTGCTGTAGGGATCATTGAGAAACTCTTATTTTGTTGCTTTACTTGTCGGTTGTATTTCTAAATGTTCTGACTACGGCACAGCGACTGATCTCGCTCCGCTACATGCAGATATCGCACTCTCTTCAAGCGCATAGGCGGCTAGCTGTGCCAAGATTTTGAAATGGTTAGTTTCCATGGCTTTGCAGTATCTTTTCGACATGACAGGATCGAAAAATATTTTCGCTTAGATATTATTTCAGCAGCACTAGAGTTTTTGTGCATTTGTTCTGTTTCTCATTCTGTGCCCTTCAACTGATTATGACAGTTTTGACACATTAGATAGTATTAAATACTGCATGCTACGACTAAACAATACATCAAAATTGAGACTGACAGAAACTTGTTGGTGCTTTTAAACTAGAATTTTAGATCATTTTTCATCCCGAAAAATCGCCACAGATAGCTCCTACATAAGTCAGTAAAGTGTTTCTGAGTTTCTCTTTACGAGAAATGTTTCTGTCCCCAGCTTACAAGTCACGGATCTTGACTGGATTCCCGCTGGTTTGAAACTTCCCGTGAGAGAACAAATATTTGGCTATTTACACCTTGTTTTTATTATTATTGCTATTATTACAAGTGGATACCCCAACGATAATCAAACATGAGTTAAGGACATATGGTTATAAATAATAATAAAAATTCGAAGTTTGTATCCCGACCTACCCTGGTCCCAGAGGTTTTCTCCGTTGATTAGAGAGAGCCGCGACTTTCAGAGGCGATCAGGTGAAGAGAGAGAGAAAACCTCTCGTAGCGGGCGTCAGTTGACTGATCGTACCGCGCCAGTAGCTTTGAACTAGGGACAAGATTTGCCCCTCCTTCGAATTCCTGATTGGAGGAATATGTAATTACCTTATAGCGTTCTCCGATTGGCTGTTGTTTACTGACAGGAGAGAGAGGTTGAGTTAGAAATTGCAATCAATCGGAGTGGGATACAAGTAGAAAAGTGAACGTCACTTTGTCGCCCAAAAATCGAAAAGCGAGAAAGTTTATGGTTGTTCCTTAAATATTTAGCACATCTCTCTTTTCATTCACCTTTACATTCTGCTAGTTGAAATTGAATGGACTTTTCATAAGCCGCTCTGTCTCCAAATGCATTTCAAACTTTAATTAGGAACTCAGGAATAAGTTATCGGATACGCTCGCAAGGGTACGCACTCATATGACATGATCATGAGGTCAAAAGCTTAATAATTTTGCATGTGGGAATGAGTAAATGTGAATGATCGCCTAAGATTTCACCTAGATAAAGCCCGTAAAGTGGAATCGAAAACAGTATTGTAGAATACGTAGGGTCTATATAAAAGCCTGCAGATGATCGTTCATGAATATCTTTGGGTTAAAGATCAGAAATGAAACATTTTGAAGCGCTTGCTGGTGTTGAATAAATTGTTTCAGTTCTGTGACACAGGTATTCAAAATATTTCCTTTCTACTCCCTGGTTAAGTATTATTTTACGACTACCTCTTTTCCTTTCCTACTACCCCAAGACCAAAATACCACGTGGGAGGTGTGTTGTGATTGGTTGCTCGCTAATTGATCTTGTGATTAAAATATTGGAACTTGCTCAGCTCTAGCGCTAAGTCCAGTCATAGTATCCGCAGTTTCAAAATCAACGCAAGGAAGGAAATAAAAGAGATTAATATAGTTTATATATTTTAACACTGTAATTATTATTATCATTATTATTAGTAAATTAATTAATTAATTAGGGTAGATTAATCTGAATTTATTATTAAATTAGTTCTGAAAATCCCAGTAGGGATGAACTAATAAAATGTATTGTGATATTAATTAACCTATCGTTAGCATGATAGTGAGAATTCGTGCCGTCCGCTACCAGAGGTTTTCTCTCTCTTCTCTCTTCGGCGCTCTGCGGCTCGCTGATCACCGTTTAATTCGCGACTTTCGATTTCTAAGAAACGGAGAAAACCTCTGGAACCAGGGTAATCCCGACTAGAGGAGTGTGATATAAAATGGTTTGGGGTTGTGTTACCTTCCGTTGTTGTTTATTTCCGATGAAACCCAATTTACACGGGAAATGGTTCAAATACATATACGCTTTTGGGGATGTACATATTTTTACAGGTAGAAAGGAATGTCGTAGCGACACGGGGCTTTCACCCTTCATTTGTGTGACGTAACTAGCTCACAAAATGTCATCTAGTTGAACAAAATTACATAAGATAGGCTGGTTTTAATTCGTGACAAAGCCATATCTCAGCGAGGGAGGGTTGTAGCGAGACGAGGTCAGCACCAAATTGAATATCATCGAAAATCGATTGGCTTCCACTATCCTCGCTAATTGTGTCGAATGATATCATCCAGAAAGTGTTAAGACAAATGTTCCCTTACCATCCCCCCTAGAAATTGATATGTCATATTTGTGATAGCATAATACGGTTGGTATGTCGGACATGACAAAGCTAATCATTTTCTAAGATTGCATAAATTCACATACATTCGAAAAGGATTCAGCTTTCAAACAATGTAAAAGTTTATTTTAAAACCCCGGTCCGAGATAAAGCTGCATGCAGCTTCTTGTTATTATTATTATCGTTATTATTATTAACCGCCTCACTGGTTGGTAGAGCACGGTCTAGAGTGCGGGAGGTTGGGGGTTCGAACCCGGCCGCGTCCTTGGGCAGGGACTTTTATAAGCCGTTGGCCTCGTCTCCTTCTACTTCTAATCAGTATTTGAAGGGGACGTGAAAGAACCTGTTGTACTACTCGAACAATAGAAGGCGATTGTCACCCGGTACAGCAGCCTGGCCATTGCCAAAACCACACACTCAACATTGTAAACTGCGTGGCTGCCATTAGCGCCGAAATAGCAGTCCGAAAAATTCACTGACGGGATATATCAGTAAACTGTGGTGATATGGCGCTATATAAATATGGTCTATTATTATTATATCCAGTCACAGAGCTATTGCATTACGGTAACGAAGTAATCGAGTTTCTTAAGAAGTAACATCATGTTTTATTTTATTTGGATTCTTAGTTTTATGTCACTCCCACTCATTATATCATCATTTGTAATGTTATATCTTATACATTTTTCATTCTCATACTCGTATATTTGAATTTGCAACGGTTTTTATATTTTCACGACTTGTAATTAACCCTGATGAGGGTTGGCTGTGCCAGCCGAAATATTTGTTCAATATAATTATTTCGTACAAATCAGCCTTGCATGACGTTCTATTGTATTTTATGTCGATACATCCCTTCTCAGTAGATATTGAGTGAGCCAAGTATGATATGCTTGATGCACGTGCGATAAAGCTCGGTTCAAGACAACAAAATATACAACTCAGTTGGAATGAAATGGTTACGCTTATTTTCCCAATGTTAATTTCTGTTCGTAGTGCCGATGAAAAGATAGACGCCGCAGGAGGTCTGCAAAAGTACCATACCAAGATAGGAGTGAAGCACGACGGCAGCAATACGTGGCTTGCTCCTACCACATTCCATAGCATATGTAATATGGACATCAAGTACTTCCCTTTCGATGAACAAGTCTGCTTTCTACAGTTCGCATCGTGGGCTTATGACATCACAAAGCTAGACATGGAGGTAGACTTTAACCAGACAGGAATCGTAGACGGTGTTTATCAAAGCAATACTGAATGGGAGATTCCTGAACTTACAGAAGAGAAAAACCTCGTAAGCTCTGCTTTCAAATATATAACTCTCCTTCCTTTGGTACATTGCTTGTTGCTGTACTTTAAGGTATTATCAAGAGAACATAAGTAAGAATCTTGTAGTGCGCGGTGTGCGATGATAATGTCTAATAAACTATATTCTTAGGGGCCAACCGTTTGACTTCTGAGGTGGGGGTGGGTCATTTACATTCAGTAGGATTTTTTTTTTCTAAGGACATATAGGTTTTTAACCGCCTGGTATTCCTTTGCATGATTATTTTGTTCTCGAAAAGCAGCTTGTAGGATTTTTTTTCTGAAATCACCCCCCCCCCCCCCTCTCCTCATAAGTCAAATGGTTGGCCCCTTAGTAACTGGAAGCAGCTGAAGCAAAGTGCACGAGCGCGCGACAATATTCTCATAGCGAAAATATTTTGTCGCCATGAGATTGTCGCGTGATCGCGCACTTCTCATCTGCTTCCAATGTCTAAAAAATACATTTTTTAGACATTATCATAGCAAAAGCGCGCGCATTGGAGATTCCTTCTCTCGTTAATGCTCTCTTCATTTTTTTAACTAAAGGTAAAGCAACCTTATTTAACGTCGGTAACTCGTGACAGTCTGGTGAGACTGAAATTGATGAGGCCGACGTGGGACCTACAATTTAACGTCCTTATCCGAGAAGACGTGAAGGTCTAAACCATTTGTAGTTCTTGAACGAGATTGTTTCACAAATGCACGAGTGTTGGTTCGGCCGGGGTTTTAACCCGCGACCTTCCGCACAACATACCGCCGGCGCTTAACCACTGAGCTAACTGGAAGGCCCTTTTACTTTGCCTGTTTCTTGGGAATTTAGATTCATTTACGTTTTCATTTTGTTGGACTGAATAGATCTTTTCTAATTGCCCCATTTCAGATCACGCGCAGCATTCCGTTGTGTATTGTTTTTTATTGTTAATGCACATTGATATGGAATCTCTTGAAGAAATACTATTTTCCCAGAGGATTTCAGAATATCCGAAATTATTCATAATTGAGTAAATTAAGCATATGTACACAAAGGATTTTTTAATCTCCCAGCTTGTGTTTCACCTAACAAAACCATGTCTGCCGAAGCTATACTGTTTATTTATTTTTATTTTGTTATTCCCCAACCCTCCAAGGAAAAGTCTCAATTGTCAAATTGTAATGTGTTAACCTTAAAAGGTTTAAGGAGTAGAAAATTTCAACTCATGGCTCCTACGTTTAAATTGACTATTACATAAGTTAAGAACTTTTTTCACCACATAAAATTACATATACAGCTATTCCCTAAAACGTTGTCCCAAACAAACGACAAACGACATTCCCAGACCGAAATGCATTGTGGTTATAAAACTTCAACTCATGGCTCCTACGTTTAAATTGAGTATTACATAAGTTAATAACTTTTTTTCACCACATAAAATTCCATATACAGCTATTCCCTAAAACGTTGTCCCAAACAAACGACAAACGACATTCCCAGACCGAAATGCATTGTGGTTATAACTGTGCAGCTGTGTGAAACGGATAACGGATAGCAAACCGTTAATATTCGTCTTTTTTGGTTTTTGACCCAAAAATTAACGAATCCACCAGACTTTCAGCTACAACCACAATCCATTGCGGTCTGGGAATGCCGTTTGTCCGGGACAACCTTTTGGAAATAGCTGTATAAATCTAATCGATCGAATGTCTAAAATTGATCTGCCCCAACTTTCAGAGAAATTACAGCTGCTGTCCTCACCCGTATGCAGACGTCAAGATCACACTGCGCTTGGTTCGTCGTTCCTACCATTACATAGTCAACCTAGTGTTCCCCTGTGCCCTTATTGCATGTATGGTATTCTTTACCTTCATTCTACCGGCGGAGTCTGGCGAGAGAATCTCGCTTTGCATCACGGTCCTCATGGCCATGACTATATTTCAAGAGCTGACATCCGAGAAGCTGCCGCCTTCTGCGGATAACTTTTTACTTGGTAAGAAATGTTTTATTTATAGTCCCACAGCTGTCAATTTAAAACACTTCTGACCAATCAGAACGCAGCAATGTTCCCCCGGGAAAATACGGCCGCCATCTTGTACCACCAGCTCGTCAGAAGGAGATGAGAACACAAACTTGAGTTCTCCTATAATATTTTAAGTACCACTACGATCAAAATTTGAGAGAGTGAAATTTTTGTGTATTAGTAAAGTAATAAAAGTTGCTATATTTTTGTTTATACACACCGTTTTTTGTTATGACGACGGGAAATCTTATTTTTTGAAGACCGAATCTTCAGTTTTTATGTCCGCCATTACTCGAACCGAACTCCCGACTATCCACTCGAGAGCACATCGGGTTGATAGCAGACAAATTTGGTGCCCATCTATTAATTATTAACCAAAATCCTTAATTTTAATTCTTCATAAAACCTTCTTTTTTCCTATTTACTCAAAAACAAATTAAATCCAATCGCCCAACTCAATATTTCCTTATGAAAACCATGAACAAATCCAGAAAAATTATAATAAACTAACCTTCAACTGCAAAATGAATGAAGCGAATTTGAAATAACCTACAATCCCAATGAGAAATAGCCTAAAAACTACGCAAACGTGGCCAAAAAGCGCATTCAACTGTAATCCCCCCTTAAGGTCTAAGCTTTAAACAAAAAAGCATAACTGGCCAGGGCTTATACGCACTTTAAGTACTAATTTAAATTGCCTTATTTTCTCTATCTGTTTCATCTAATTTGGTAGGGTGTTCCAGGCTACTGGGCCTTTAAATCTCTGAGGTTCTTCCAATTTGTAGATTGTAATTTGGAATGGTAAACGATTCAGTCCTTCGCAGGTTGTATTGACATGAAGTCTTAAATAAATTAGATATTATTTCAGGGGTTTGGTTGCTATGGATAATGTTACATTTAAAGATATGTGTTATTGGTTGCCAGTTAGCAGCTATTAGTATTCATTATCAGTTAGGCTATATATCATATATATCAGTCAAGTATATTCGTTTCTCTCAGTTATGTCTTGGCCTTGGGTGATTTCCCGCGCTGTGAAAAGTCACAAAATACCGTCGGCCGATTTCTGATGATTTTTAAGAGGATTGGTCTTCTGATCGTGCGTGCGTAATATTTATTTCTCGTGTTTTTTCGGTTCGTTATTTTATAAAAGCGGCTCGTAATTTTCAAGTTTTTCTTTGTTCTCCCAACATCCAGCGGGTTTGTAACAGAGAATAAAGACATGGAAAACGATTAAAATAAAATATGTAAGATTCAGTACACATATATACTGTACACATATATTTGTACCTATTATTTTAGATTTCACCAACATGCGCAGTAGATATGCGCATTGCAAAACAAGGGAATCACCTGAAGGGAGGGGACTTTAATTGTTTGGAGCCGAGTAACAGCCACCAATCGAACATTGATTTCAGACATGCGCAAAACCATGACACAGCGCTTTTAAACTCATCGATCAGCGTTTTCCGCCATGTTTGTTTAGAATTTATCGGTGTAAAATCGATGGCTTGTGGGACATAGCAACAGTAACTAAAGGGAGACATAGCAACAGTAACTAAGGAGGTACATAGCAACAGTAACTAAATGGAGACATAGCAACGATAACTAAGGAGGGACATAGCAACAGTAACTAAAGGGAGACATAGCAACAGTAACTAAAGGGAGACATAGCAATAGTAACTAAAGGGAGACATAGCAACGGTAACTAAGGAGGGACAGCAAAAGTTACTAAGGGAGATGGAATTGGATCTGGTTGTTTAGTTGGTTGTTTCGTAATAATGTTCTCAACCAAATTATCAGTCATTATGAGAATCGACAATCGCTGGCTTTCACTTGACGTCATTGCCGCCATGTTGGTGCCCTTAAACAATAGATACCTCGTTAGCTTCTTTTGTTGGGGCACCAACATGGCCGCCATACCCTTTTCATTTGAATCTCTGGGGATTGAGTGAAAACCAGCAGTACAGTCTTCTCCATAACTTTATCTTTATAAGTAATACTACAAATCCAGTCACAAATTTGATTCAACTTTCAGCGTTTCAAAATATAAAACTATCATGCGACTTTTATGTATTTTTACTGCCGTGTAGAGCGGTTGTCGAACTGAAAGTAATAAATGATTGCAGTGTTTTGCATTTGCTTAGCTTTCCTATTGGCTGTGAAAATGATTTGTAATTTTTCAGCCAATCAAGTTCTAAATTAAAACCAAACACTGTTTTCGTCCGTCGGGCAATCGATTTTCATTTTAGTGACACTGGTTAGAGCGGTTTCCAGTTGAGTGTCGAAAAGTAATTAGTTGGTTATCCATGATTGCGTTTACTTTTCCTTGTGAGTGGTTCAAGTAAAAGGGGGTAAAGTTGAGTGCACCGGTGGTTGGCTCTGTAATTACTTTGGATTTGATTTTACATGTACGACACTCAATTGAAAACCTCTTTATTACATCTGATTCGTTATCCTACAGGTATGTACTACAACGCTACTACTTCTGCAATTGCAATTGCTATCGCCCTAACATGCATTATTATCAACCTGTACTACCGGAAAACCAAAATGCCGTCTTGGATGAAAAACCTTCTTCTTGGAAGATTAGCAGACATCCTAAGAGTAGAAAGAACATACCCAACAGAAAGTAACAACAAGCACAACAAAGTACTTCGAAATCCGACGGTTGTTCGTGACACCAGTGTTATCACTGGCGAATCAAGCAGTGTAACATTCAGAGCAACAGCCTACATGCAGGAGGAGATCGAGTCACCAGAGGTTTTCACTGATTTAGCGGACAATTTCCAAATGGAAAACATCAACCAAGGAAAACTAGCAAATGGAGGTGCTTCATCTGCAAGGAAGCGAAAAACGAGTTCTAAATCCAGTATGAAATCCAGTCTAAAACCGAGTTGTACATGTACCCGTGGAGTGGGTATCAGAGAGGACGAGGAATACGAAATGCTAATCTGGCAGGAAGAGTGGAAAACGGCGTCTCGTGTAATTGACAGGCTTGTTCTTATCATTGGCATCGTACTGGGTTCTGGGTCAACAGCAGGTATATTTCTTCAGGCGCCGAGAGTACGGGAAATGTTTTGGTAACAGTTTACCGGTTAAAATTCTTCACAGTTTCCAATGACGGCTTATGTTTGTAAATACGAATACATGTCCCTTTCAAAAGACATAACAGAGGAAACAAGCGATGTCTGTGCAGTGAATTCACTTTTCGTGTTTGCTCAGTGTTTATTGCGCCTTAACGGCAAGTCCTGTAAAATCGAGAGAATTTCAGCATCTTTATCGGAACGCATATGTCAACAATGCAATTCTCGTGCGGCCTGTGTCAGCGTGCAATCGTCTCATCCATTGTTTGTATTAGTCATATTCCTTTTCGAGTTGGTCATACTTGCCTTTGGTATTTATTGTACCATATAAACTGCTTGAGGTGAGGTGGATTCAGATAAGGACATTACTCAAGTGGCTAGTTTCCCTGTTGACGAAAGATATGTAGTTAGCGAACACTTAAGAGCGGCCGTCTGTAAATATCGCCTAAAGTGTTTAGGATGAAAAAAAAATGAAATTCCTCAAACTTTCTCAGAATAATGGCCTGGGTGAGTGAGGCATATAAATATAACTTTTAGTTGAATCTGATTTTTATTTTCGCCAAACGGCGACAAAATCGGTTTTACGGCTCTTAGACCGGTTTTTAGGAGATCGATACCACACATCGTTAACGGCTCGCCTAAAAATTAATATAGAAATTTATAGCAATACTGTGCAACTAAATACAAAGAAAATATAATGATTTCTCTTTTCATGGGTTGTTTATTACAAATTAAATATTTTATCAATGTTTCATTATTGTGTTAATTTTAGACATTTTTGGTACCCAAAATAATGACCAAATTGAGAAGCCAAAATCTCCAATGATACATGACCTGGCTATATTAGAGTATAACCTAGCGAAAGAGCAATGTTTCTTCTTCAAATACATGCAATAAAAATTTTGGGCAATTAAAACTACGAATTTTCAGGGCACCAAACGCAAGTGGCACTGACGTAAGAATACTCTCTTTTCTCACAGCGTTCGAATGGACACAATCTAAGATGAACAGAGGATAAAAATATTATATCAACTTCTATCAGGTTAAATTTAACACTAAAGAAGCCTGAGAACTTTCAGATAGATTATATATCGGTTTCTACCAATTATGTACAAAATCAGTGGCTTTTAGCGGTATTTTTGCGATGACATATTGTTGAATCTTTACTCATGCCGGAGCGCTGACAACTTTCAATTGATAGACTACCTTTATGAGACTTCTAAGTCAATCCGAATGATCTACAGTTGAACTATTCACTGTTAAGAATGTTAAAAAGTAATTGTAATGGCTTAATATGTACCTTTCATGTGGTTTTGTAGAGAATCGGTAGTATAACTAGAGGTTGTCAAATGCAAGACTGCCGTAGTTCAACTGTCAACAGCTGAGATTGCGTTACACACAGGAAGCCCGCTTTATCAGAAAATATGAACGCGTAATATAACTATATATGGACTTTTGGTTTACGTTCCGATCCGGGAAACTAGTTATATTTTATGTAGGATCTCAGTATCACTGGATTTATTTTTTGTGTTTGAGTTTGGTCGCCAATTGAAATCAAAGCTTCACGTAACCTTATCTCCCTTAGGGGGGAGACGGGAGTACTTATGTTATGTCTCTTGACTCTTTTGGTATGACCAGTTGGCGAGCCCGACCGATTATTATAATTCGCAACCCAAGTACGGTTCTGAAGCAAAAATGTAGCAATCCGTTAGACTTTTTTTCTCAAAATTTTGAAAAAAAAAAAAGTGTTTTATAGCTACTTTCCGCACACCTGGTCAGGTTCCGAAGCTGACGCCGGCCGCATAATAATCTCTCGGGAGTTCTAAAATGGCAATACGTATATTCAATCTTTTCACCCAGTGGCCATCTTGGATCGAAAGCGAGAAAATCAGTTTTGTTTTTAGTAACGCTATAACCTCGCACTGAGGGATATTAGAACGAGTTTAGCCAAGCAAAACCTCGCATTGGATCCAATATGGCCACCGAGTGAAAAAAACGTGAATACAACCGCGTTATTTATTCCGTGAGTTTACTTTTCGCTTGCCTATCAGAAGCGTAATTTTATGATTAATGGTGTTGCAGCCATGGCCATGTAGGTTGACCAAACAAGAGAAGTTAATGTATCTATCAATTCCAAATCTGCCCCTCCCCCCCCCCCCCCCCCGGTATACGTGTAGCATTTGGCCGCGCAGTCTGTCCCAGGGTGGAGCATTTTACCAGCAAATAATAGTTGGGGTGGTGAATAGCCTACGTTCGATATATGTTGCACTTATCACGCACAAAGGTTTCAACATGTGTCTCCGTGGTAAATTAAATATATTATATTATTTGAACAAAGAATAAAATTAATTTAATTACCCTGGAGCATCATTATACTGAAACCTTTGTGTGTGACGAGTGGAGCATATATTGAAAGTGGTGTATTGGTGAAAGAGAGTCAAGGTTGCGGATTTTACATCAATATTTATTAGAGATTTGCACTCGTTCCTAAGCCCCACAGTTAGGTATTTGCAAAGCTCTGATTCCCAAAAGTCAAATGCTCCACAAATGGGGGGGGGGGGGGGGGGGGGGGTAGGGGAGGGGAGGGGAGGAGTGGGCAGGTTTGGAATTGCTAGAGAGATAACGAGTCATACTTTATAAAGCCCGGTTTACCATAGGATCGTTACGATCGCAGTGATCGCAGCGATCATAGATAGCGATCGTAACGATCTACATATGGAAACCGATCTATAGTTCTATCCTGCCGATTGTACAATCCATGGAGCCCGTGGGAGGAGGACTGTGTGGCGGTTATGATTTCCGGGTACGAGTTTTTCACAAAAAGACAGGTTATAGACGACTCGGAATAATAAAACATAAATCCGGGTTCGTTTTCACAATAACTTGGAAAATCGGGTTTTGGAACTATACTTTCTCTGAAAACCGGATCTGGATCGGACCCCATGGCGGCACATACGTACGTACCCGTATTGTGATTAATATATTATTCACATATCTGACTGATTTATTTAGCATAGTGACCGGATTTCGAATTTACCATGGCCAGTTGAGCCACCATATTACATGCATTAAGATCGAAGGTCACATTACTTTGCTATTTTAAATAGGGACGCTTATTTATGTTTAGACTCTGCCAAAATGGTATAGATAGCAGCAAAGGCTAAATCATCCGATGCGGTCAACAGACATTCTTCTCAGTCTATTATTAGACAGTCTTATAGCTACTTTCCGCACACCTGGCCGACGCCGCACAAGTCGATTGCCGTCCCAATATACAGTTTGAAACTCAAAGACAAAGACAAAAATAAAAGCCAAATCCAGTTACACTGAGATCCTATATCGAATATAACTAGTTCCCCGGATCGAAACTGATGTAAATCAGAAATCCACAGTTATAGATTTCTAGCGTAAACACGTTGTTCATTTGTTCCGAAAAAGCGGGCTTCCTGTGTGTAACGCAATCTCAGCTGTTGACAGTTGAACTACGGCAGACCTGTTTATAAAGCTACCAATTCAGGTGCCAATTCTCTACGAAACGACATGAAAGGTACATATTAAGCCATAATAATTACTTTTAACATTCCTAACAGTGAATAGTTCAACTGTAGATCATTCGGATTGACTTAGAAGTCTATCAATTAAAAGTTGTCGGCGCTCCGGCATGAGTAAAGATTCAACAATATGTCATCGCAAAAATACCGCTAAAAGCCACTGATTTTGTACATAATTGGTAGAAACCGATATATAATCTATCTGAAAATACTCAGGCTTCTTTAGTGTTAAATTTAACCTGATAGAAGTTGATATAATATTTTTTTCTCTGTTCATCTTAGATTGTGTGCATTCGAACGCTGTGAGAAAAGAGAGTATTCTTACGTCAGTGCCACTTGCGTTTGGTGCCCTGAAAATTCGTAGTTTTAATTGCCCAAAAATTTTATTGCATGTATTTGAAGAAGAAACATTGCTCTTTCGCTAGGTTATACTCTAATATAGCCAGGTCATGTATCATTGGAGATTTTGGCTTCTCAATTTGGTCATTATTTTGGGTACCAAAAATGTCTAAAATTAACACAATAATGAAACATTGATAAAATATTTAATTTGTAATAAACAACCCACGAAAAGAGAAATCATTATCTTTTCTTTGTATTTAGTTGCACAGTATTGCTATAAATTTCTATTTTCATTTTTAGGCGAGCCGTTAACGATGTGTGGTATCGATCTCCTAAAAACCGGTCTAAGAGCCGTAAAACCGATTTTGTCGCCGTTTGGCGAAAATAAAAATCAGATTCAACTAAAAGTTATATTTATATGAATCACTCACCCATGCCATTATTCTGAGAAAGTTTGAGGAATTTCATTTTTTTTCATCCTAAACACTTTAGGCGATATTTACAGACGGCCGCTCTTAAGGATTAATTACGTGAAAGAGAGAGTAGCTGTAACCGTGCTGTCGGCTATAACTCTGTGATTTGATTGGATCAGCAGGACAAAAACAATGGGAAACCATTTCAACGTCACGGCATGCCGTAGGATAACCGTGCTGTAGTCAGTGCTGTAGTTTGTCCCACTCATACGAAATCTGCTCTATGTCAACATGCATAAGGCCTATTAGAGAAAGCGAAGGTAAGATCGCTAAAGCCACCTTCTGACGTAGACTCGTGACGCCAGATGTACCTCGCTTCGCACGGAGGCTAGCATAATGCGTATTTCAAAAGGACTGAATTATTGAATGAGATTGAGCATGATAGCGAAAATTATCAAGACAGAGGTCTGATAACACAGATCGAGAGCTTAAAATAGCAAAATGGCACGAAAAAGCGAAATAATTGATCTACTTTCTAGCGCAAAATGGTCGTACTTGCTTACCATCGAGCTCTACCTACAGACTACCTACAGATAATAGCAGTGTGGCGTCACAACCTACAGATAATACCTACACCGCTGGCCGAAAAACGTGCGGGCTCTGAGAACGACATTAGCTATCGAGAATTAGCTGTGTGTTCTCAGCCAATCAGAATCGAGATGTGAGTAAAATGTATAATAATAAGCAATTATTGGACGAGGCTGAGCAAAATATGAATTGTCTGATGAATTGTCTGATGATCATTATTATTCAGTTCCTAAGTATCCCGAATTTTGATTGGTTGACTCACTTTAGATAATTGCGCGCAAATAAGCGTTTGCTGCATATATTGTTGTGAGCATGCGCAGTGCTGTTCAACAACATCCTAACATGGCTCAACCTCGTTCCCATGGTCTTCTCGGTCAGATCCAAGATGGCGGCTACCCAAGAGAAGATCCTGGTTAAGGCTGGATCACGTGATCAAATACTCCCATATTTTGGGAGTATTTTGTCACGTGATTTGGCGATCTGAGATGGCGGCGAAGCTAAATATGGGAATAGTTCATGACGTGTACGAACCAAAGGTATCCCAATCCGGAGTAAGCGAGAAGCGATTAACGGTATTATTTTCTCTACTCTGTTCCGAAAATAACTTCTTTATGCTCTAGTCCTCCCTTTACAAAAACCAGTACAACAATATAATAATATCATTTATTATTATTGGTAGGAAGGAGCATACAGAACTAGAATGAAACGTAATTCGTAACTAATTATAATGATGTAATGTAACTGAAATAGTCAGAATGTACAAGCTTCTGAGATGGTATAAGTACCAAACTTGTGACAGAACAAGTTACTGTGTAAGCCAAGGTTTTGTGAAACAATCAAACGAGGCTTTACTTAGTCTTTAAACGTATCCGTCTTTGACCTTTTCAGACTTCTATCTGCCACCCAATATGGTAGCCCTAAATTTTGCAGTGGAAGTGGCACCTCCGAATCTAAAACTGTAAGTTTACTATAACCCGACGGATCAATGCCTACTTCCGCTGATTTAGCTTTTAAGATATCTCTTGCTAAGTACTTCCTGTTTTTCAGAGAACACATTACTTTTAGAATCCTCATCATGTCTATTAGATCTGATTATAAAATCAGTAGATTCCTCTGCGATATGAGCGTGACGAATGTCAGTTCAGCGGTAAATAATAGTATGGGCATGTCTTATTGAACGTTTTCGCAATGTAAACCAATGCCCGTCTCTGTACTTATCAGTTTTGCTTGATTCAATTAAAATCGTAAGACGATCTTCAAGAAAAATTATATTATTTCTGATATTCAATAGTTCTGAGATTCTGAAGAATCCAGCATAAGATAATAGACACATGGTAGTGATCTAGTACCAAGTAGATTACTACTCTCTTCGAAATAGGCATGAATAGTTATAATAGTATCCGGAGTTATCGGATGTACTGAGAATGACAGAATCCCAAGAAGATCTATTGATTATATCGAATTGTGAATAACTTGACACGACTCTAGTGATATCGTCGAAGACGAAACCCATAGAAAAATAGGTTACATCGAGGTCCGGGAGATCTTTAGCCTTCTTCTTCGCCAGTTTCCTTCGGCTGGAATAAAATTAATTTCTCACATTTCGGCGTGTAAATTTTACGATTATTTTCGGTGGAGCGTCAGCATTATATGATGGGATAGGGTGTGCGATGGAGATGTCTGCTTCACCAACTGTCGCACCGATTGCCTTGCCAACCGCCTCCACGATGGCTTCTGAAGGACACTCGTTTGTTGCTTCAATTCCCGAAATTTCTAAACAATCTCTCCTTAGATACTGGGCCAGCTCCTCGGCTTGAAATTTAGCATCTACAGCTCGTTTGTCAGACTCTTTGAGGTCTTTCTTAAAGTTGGCTAAGTCCACGTTGTGAAGAAGGATTTTTTCGTTCGTCAATTGCACTTGCGCTAATATGTCATCGTATTTGTCAGACAAAAATTTGACAGTTGCCATCAAATCATTAAATGTTGAGGTTAGCTTCTCTAGTTTAACATTAATTGGAGCTAGTTCCTTCTGTAAAAGATCCTTTACCTGTTCTATAGTAGCCATATTGGCTCCTTAGCGCCGAATTTGGCAGAGCACTCAAGAAACGTGACCTGCCGCCATAACGACATATGCTAAAAAAAAGAATTGTTAGAACAACCCTTGCGTCATAATCGAAGAGCCAATCAGAATACGTGACAGTTCATCCTTTACCAGGGTCTTCTCTGGGAGTAGCCACCATCTTGGATCTGACCGAGAAGACCCTGGGGACGAGGTTGAACATGGCTGCTCCGATTTCAGACCGTTCAGAGAAGGATATTGCCAGCAGTTTGGATGCCCAAAGTAGTAAAAACACAAATTGTTTACTGAAAAATAAAATCATTATTGGAACTGCGGCTATCGCAAAATATGATATATTGTCTATCTCTCGCTACCAGTTACTTGCCTCTGCCTTCGGCATCGGCAAATAACTGGTAGCTCGCCACAGACAATTCATCATTATTTGCACAGCCTCGTCCAATAATTGTTTTTTAGCTGTGTGCGTTCTTATATCGCACAAGTACCGCTGATGATCAATACGGCACTGCGCATGCGTTTGTTGCTTACACTTTTAATGCTTATGGCGCTAGAGTGAGCCAAGTCTATGTTTTGAACTGGCTGATAAACCTACCATGCCCACAATTTTACTCGCGTAATGTTTTCGTTAAAGTGTAAATTTAAGAACAATTCTTCATTTTCATGTAACGTCATCGCCGCCATCAGACGTTAACAAAATATTTATCGCTAGCTTCTCTTGTTAGTTCCACCAACATGGCCAGGATCCTGTTGTTCAAAAGGTGCAAAGAGTGGCTAACGCTATCAAGGCCACTGGATAAATTCTTATCCAGTGGATAAAATAAGCTAGTTTGGTTAATACTTATTCAGTAGATAAATTAAGCTAGTTTGGTTAATACTTGTCCACTGGATACTGGGGTATTTATCCGCTGGATAAAGTTATCCACCCTTTGACTGAACAACCGGCCTATCAGCCGCCTCTCGACACAGGCAGGCTTTGCTGTCGACATGCAAAACGGTCTCGAGGGATTACAATACAATGAAGATAGCCCTAGTGCTAGGACCAGAAGCATTGTTATCAACATGCAAAACAGTCTCGAGGGATTACAATACAATGAAGATAGCCCTAGTGCTTGGACCAGCAGCATTGTTTTCGATATGTAAAACAGTCCCGAGGGATTGCAATACGATGATGATAGCCCTAGTGCAAGGACCAACCTCCGTTCATGTCGACGGATCCTTTGTCGTTTTAATCTCTGGGTGTTGATTGCAAACCAAAAATAAGTAACTTTGTAATTAATTAGTTAATGCAGATCCAGCCCCCTTTGAGATTGTGTTACTCAAGGATGATTGGCGTGATGCGCAGTGGCCAAGTTCGGTCATGGTCTAGCCTGCGTCGCATCCGAACTGAACCCCGGTTAAGTCCGTCTGCGAACCAGCGACAGAAAGCTTGTTCTAGACCCCCAGCAGCGTACCGTGATTTGAGTACGCGTTCTGATTGGCTTTTAAAAATACTTTTCCTTACACGTCTTTGACTAGTTATTTTGAAATGACTACGATCGTCACGCCATGCGATAGCTTCTACGGCTGGCTTACCTCAGCACGACATTCCATTCCACATTTGTCTAGACCAATTACAGCGTACGTGTACAAATGAATAGGCCCTTTGCAGCTAACAGTCACGTGCTGATATAATATTTCATTAACGAATGAATTGAGCTTGTGATCCCCATGGGAAAGGTGTTGCCATGGATGCTGGAGAGCAAGCTATCTTTTAAATCGCTGTTTTAGAAAGATCGACAATCGATTGGAGGTCGAAAATAGCATTTACAAACAGGTTTTTCTAATAGCAATACCGATCTCGTAAAAGGCCTTTAAATAATAAATGAAGTCAGATATTTTTTGCTCTCCAGTACAACCACGTGATGTGTTAGCTGCAAGGGGCCTATTGGCAACGACTCGCTTTTGTCGGCATTTTCTACGAGCTCACTAGTTCAGCCTCAAAATAAATGAGTTCTTCCAAAATATTTCTTATTTCTTGATAAAAGATAAGAAAAGAATATATACGAAGCTATTTGTACCGATTTTACATCCATATTTCGAGTGGTTCTTGGATTCTGGGGAGACTAACTGGTGACAGGCTGGTGACAGTTGAATGGCAAGTCAGAAGACATGTAAGAAAAAACGTTTTTAAAAGCCAATCAGAACGCGTACTCAAATCACGGTACGCTGTTGGGGGTCTATAATAAGCTTTCCATCGCTGACGGAAACCGGGGTTCAGTTCGGATGCGATGCAGGCTAGTCATGGTCACGCAACCGCGTAGCCGAGCAACTGCGTGACGGATTAATAACAAATACACTGATATATTTCTTAATTTTAGTTGTATATTAACCTTGCATTAGTATTCAGTGAAGGTGGGGGAACAAAAAATAAAAACATTATCATGAGGCACCCAGGAGGCGATCAGGGGAAGGCGGTGGGAAAATCGAAGCATTCATTAGTGCTGGATCGTCTCCTAACTAAAAGAGGTTGATATCAGTGATTCTCGTGCCTAAATATTCAACTGAAGACTACTCGGATGTATGTTATCTTACGTCATCGGTTACTGGTTTTACCGGTTTATGAGCTGTCAAACTCTGGGCTCTGATATTAATAAGATGTCTCGACATAAATTCAATTATTACGTTCTCAAGTTCCGCAACAATTGATGCTTAGATAAATAACTTTATTTAGGTAGGGTGGCCCATTCAGCAACGTATCCAGAGGGGCCCTGCTTATTGATTTATGTCGTAGTTTCTTTGAAGCTTTTGACTACGATTGAACATCATTATTTCCAATATGATTCTTCTGTGACCTCCTAAAAATAATAATTACTCGTTATTGTTTTAAAGGGTGATGTCATGGTGTTGCGCATGCCTGGAATCAGTGTTCGATTAGTAACTGTTAATAGAGTGGTAAAGTGTGACGTCACGAATTTGTAAATTTCTGAATTTTAACTTTTGGTCCATCGATATTGAAAGACCAACTCAAAAGAATGTTGCACACCAAAAATGAGGTGAATTGGTTAAAATGCGGCTGAGATATGAGCAGCTGAATACATAATTTTCTTTAACAAATCACTGTATTTTCAGCTCAGTTCTAAAAGTTTAGAACTGAGCTGAAAATACAGTGATTTGTTAAAGAAAATTATGTATTCAGCTGCTCATATCTCAGCCGCATTTTAACCAATTTGCCTCGTTTTTGGTGTGTAAAGTTATTTCACGGCGATCTTTCAGATTCAATGTTCAAATATTGTTAAAGCGAAAATTTATGTTTTGTGACGTCATCGCTTTACCACTCTATTGGCTACAAACAGTTAAAACATCCTCCCTCATGTCCACGACTCGCCATTATCCAACATTTTTACTCAAAAACAGGGCTAATTGATGCAAGCTCTCTTTGGTATTCGAAAATTACCACTGAATGCGATGACTACAGACAAGTCTCACTCAGAATTGAAATATTCATAAATATATACCAGCGAGGTGTAAAACTCGAAGTTTCAACAATACACAGAGTTGTGAATAGTCCAGCTCACCGATGGTATTTATGAACGTTTAAATTAACACGAAGATGATCAAAAATGCGTCTACAGTCATCGCGTACAGCGGTTATTTTGGAATACGAAACTGGACATTGCTATTACAAACATTTACGACGGGACGTACAAAAGTGTTTTCTTTCGAACTTTAGTGGTTATTGTTTCTTTCATAAGACTGAGAGTTTCGAAAAATAGGTATTGTTCAGGGATTCCCTCAGGCTGATTGCCGAAAAACAGAGCTAGTTATTTCTTACGCTCGTGTCGATTTGCACTACTGCGGAAAACGGTCAGAACGTAGGCGACCACATGCATCATATTGTAAATTTTGTTATTAGAATATTGCTTAATCCCTCTGTAGACGGTACCACTGTGATTGCTTTTAAAGTGCCTATGAACCTTAATTTTTATTTCAAATATGAATTCTACATCAAGTGAATAGTAGAATGGTACAATATTTCAAATATGAATTCTACATCAAGTGAATAGTAGAATGGTACAATATTTCAAATATGAATTATACATCAAGTGAATAGTAGAATGATACAATATTT
Organism: Actinernus sp. WN-2022; assembly: GCA_030867875.1. NCBI lineage: Eukaryota > Metazoa > Cnidaria > Anthozoa > Actiniaria > Actinernidae > Actinernus > Actinernus sp. WN-2022. Next base: position 44,449,879 of record JAOWCC010001751.1, read on the forward strand.
CAAATATGAATTCTACATCAAGTGAATAGTAGAATGGTACAATATTTCAAATATGAATTCTACATCGAGTGAATAGTAGAATGGTACAATATTTCAAATATGAATTATACATCAAGTGAATAGTAGAATGGTACAATATTTCAAATATGAATTCTACATCAAGTGAATAGTAGAATGGTACAATATTTCGAATATGAATTATACATCAAGTGAATAGTAGAATGGTACAATATTTCAAATATGAATTATACATCAAGTGAATAGTAGAATGGTACAATATTTCAAATATGAATTCTACATCAAGTGAATAGTAGAATGGTACAATATTTCGAATATGAATTATACATCAAGTGAATAGTAGAATGATACAATATTTCAAATATGAATTTTACATCAAGTGAATAGTAGAATGGTACAATATTTCAAATATGAATTCTACATCAAGTGAATAGTAGAATGATACAATATTTCAAATATGAATTATACATCAAGTGAATAGTAGAATGGTACAATATTTCAAATATGAATTATACATCAAGTGAATAGTAGAATGGTACAATATTTCAAATATGAATTATACATCAAGTGAATAGTAGAATGGTACAATATTTCGAATATGAATTCTACATCAACACAATTGTAGAATGGTACAATATTGCTGGGTTTGAATGCCGTGCAAATGAGTTATAGAGATTTTGAATTACATAACGGAACACAAATTTGTAAAATCGTTTATTTAAACTACAACTAAAACACTGGTATTTAAATGGATCGTTTATCTTGAACAGCAATTTTTTGTACAATAAATTGTGCCTACCCTGACGTCATGTCAATTAACATTTTGGAAATTAAAACCTCTAACTCATTAGCACGGTATTTCAACCCAGAATATTGTACCATTCTAGTATTCACTTGAACTGGTAGAAGTGGTACTGATTTGAAATAAAAAAAAGTTTCAAAGGCAGTTTAAAAGCAACCACAACGGTACCGTCTACAGAGGAAGAAGGCAATATTCTAACAAATGACTGCACATGAAGATGCCGTTGGCGCCTGCATGTTGACGTTCTCCGCAGTTCTCTAGTGCAAAGGCCTGAGGGAAACCCTTTTTAGAAAATCTCTTATGAAAGAAACATTAAACACTAAAGTTCAAAAGAAAACACTTTTTTACGTCCCGTCGTTTATAATAGCAATAAGTTATGTATTAGGCCATCCCTATTTTTTTTTCCCGTTTCTCATCGGTGGGGTTTTCAAAAATTGGGTCGGTCGGTCGGGTGAGAAAAAAAAATTGTAATAAAAAATACGCGGATAGACTGGAACTAATAAGGCGCGGTTGCACAGGCGAGGTTACAAACCAACATGGACGACGAAACCATCGATGTCGTCGTCCGTATACGCTACAAACATGGAATTACAAATGCACCGCCGAAACTATTGCGTAACCTACCCTCGAGCATGAGCTTCCAGGAGCTGCTCTAGGGTTTCTTCACCCCCACCCCTCCCCCCAATTTTGTTTTTATTTCTACAAAAAGCCACAAAAATGGGTCGGTCGGACGATGAGAAATGGAAAATAAAAAAGGGATGGCCTTACTACTATTCAACTATGGAAGTGTTTCCCAACTGAATGTTTCCTGTTTGCCCACCGAAGCAACACATTTAAGGTGCATATGAAGCGAAAATTAAGTTGATCTGATGTTAAAATGCTTTCGAAATGAGGAATAATGACATTTTCCGTTTGTCAACATCTCATCTCGTTTCAGAGATATTCAGGTTTTTGTAATATGTAAATTAGATGACATATGACGTCATATTGTTTGCATAGCCTGGAGACAAATCACAAAATGAAGAATATCTCTACAAGTATTGAATAAAAAATACTGAAACTTTGCACATTTATGACAATATGAAAAGTACACATCATTGTGCAAATTATGGTGTTGACATGGAAACTCTCATGGCCCCACGCACCTTTCACCTTGAACATAAAATTCCAATTTCTTTCCTTGTTACAAAAAATAAGTTGCTTAAACTACTCACATACAATGCCTACATTGTTCCAAAAGTTATTTTGGACCCACATAAAAAAATTTGTGTTTGACAAAGGGGAATTTAGGGAAGTTTGTGCTATTTGTAGTGGAAGCCTGGGGCCAGAGTGTTTCCATGGAAACATAATTTGCACAATGGTGCGTATTTTCCATAGTACCACATATATGCAAAGTTTCAAGGGTGTTACTAAAACGGGTAACGCAGTAACGGAGTAACGGGAAAACGAGTAACTACCAAAAATTGCAAGGGGTAAACAATTATAAGTTAGGAATTGAGTCAAACAAATGGCGACCAACATTGAGGCCGAAAATTGACTAGACTGCGAACAGTCCCTTTATTTTTCTTGGTCTCTAGTTATGAAAAACTCGAAAAACGATGCGCGAACGAAATCCCCGAAGTGTAGGAGGGAGGGGGGACAAAATAAAAATAAAGGGACTGCAGTCTTTTTCCACTGGCGCGCGTTCAGAATTTCAGTTGCTCAAAATGGCGGATACTCGTGCGAAGAACGCCTCTCTGACCTCTCACAAATGCTGTGCTGCTGCAGTTTGTACTAATCGATCTGACAATAGAAAATATTTGGCATTTCATGCATTTCCAAAGGATACTAATCGCAGGAATATTTGGTTGGTCAAAATGAGACGCCAGGATGCCAAATTTAAGTCAAATACATCCTTGTTTTGCTGTTCTGAACATTTTCTTCCCGAAGACTACAAACACAGCCTTACAGGTAAACGAAGGGATCTTTTGCCAACTGCAGTGCCATCACGATTTCCATGGACAGTAAATAAAGAGTCAGGAAGTGATAAAAGAAATGAGCGGCTGGAAAGGAGAACAGCGGCGACGATCACCACCCTACAGTCTCCCGCTCAACAGATAAAGAAAGAAATACATGTAGATGAATGTTCGACAACTCTAACTGAAAATTATTCAAATGAAGACCTTTCTGAACTAGTTAAGCACTTAAAACTTCAGCTTCAGCTTTCGAAATTTGGTCTTGAAAGATTTATGGGTAGTGATGAAGACATATTTTTCTACACGGGATTTCCCAACTACAAGCTCTGATGGCATTTTGGGTGTTTGTAGAACCTTGTTCTGGAACATTAGTGACTTGGAAACATGCTCGTACCAAAAGTGACGAACAAATGACGGCTGCTTTTCCATATCTACATAACGAAGACAGAGATAGGCAGAGGGCTAGGAATCTCCAGCCAGTCGATCAAATGTGGATATTTTGACAAGAGCCAGGTTAGGTTTATTGGAGAGAGACCTTGCTCATAGATGTAACGTTTCCCTAAACACTCAGTATTTCTGACATTTTAATTACATGGGTTAACTATTTGTATATTATGTTAGGACGTTTGCCGATAATGGGCACCAAAGGATAAAGTTAAGCACAATCTACCCGAGAGTTTCAAAGGGCAAAATGAAAACGTCAGAGGAATTATTGACTGTACAGAGCTGAAATGTGAAATGCCCAAAGATTATCAGACCCACTCAGAAATGTATTCTGACTACAAGTCTCACGATACATACAAAGGTCTTATTTGCATCACTCCCAATTGTTGGGTTAATTTTGTTAGTCATTTATACCAGGGCCGCATCAGTGACAGAAAGGTTGTTGAAGAAAGTGCCTTTTGTAGTCTCATTGAACCTGGAGATAAATACCTTGCTGACAAAGGATTTGATATCCATGATCTTATTGCATTGAAGGGTGCTACTTTGTTTATTCCACAAAAGAGACAATCTGTGAAAGATCAATTCACTAAGGAGGAATGTTTTCAGACAATGAGCATAGCTAATGTCAGGATTCACATAGAGTGAGTAATCAAGCGTGTCAAAGCTTGGCACATTTTGATCAGGTTATTGCATTAAGTATGCATGGCGCTATCAATCAGCTTTGGAATGTATGTGTACTACTAGTAAATTTTCAAAATCCTGCTCTTCAGTCAGCATAAATACCTACTATGTATCTATGCATACAGTGATCTCCATCTTTAACCCAATGAAACATTGTACTTTAATTACATTGCCTTACATGCACAATAAATTGTAAACGTATAGAGCAGATTTTTGTATGAGTGGGTAAGTTATGGCAATGATTTACATGTACAGCATGGTTACAGTATGGCATGACATTGAAAAGGTTTCTCCGTTTTTGACCTTCTGATCCAGTCAAATTACAGAGTTACTGCACAGCACGGTTATATATAGTACAGTTATGGTAATTAAGCTAGGCTAGAGACTTACTTATTTTTGTCCCACTCATACAAAACCTGCTCTATAAAAAGCTTGTGGGTACTACAAAGTACAGTTGTACCATATTACAGTTTGCCTCTTTTGTTTACAGCTGATCATGACAGACACTTGTAGTGTCCTGCAGGTTTAATGGTACTACTCCATTTCTATATGTCTAATGTTATTGGCACTAGCTAATTAGTATTAATACTAATAGTTTAATTTAATTTTCCCAAATGAAAGTCAAGGTCATGCATAGTTAAAATAGAATGAATTTAGTTTAGGCAACGTGCCCTTTACCCACAGTTCCTTGTCAAACAAGATCTTCTGCTTGAATAGTTCTCCTAGGCCAGAGAATGCTACAAAGTCAATCCATGGTAACATACTAAGGGCAAGTTGACCTTGAACTTGATAATAATATTCATGCTTAGTGTTCAGAACAGTCCTCTTGTCCTTTGAGGTCAAAAAGTGGTGTGATTTAAAGGAAGGATGACCAATAGTTTCAGTTACTGATAGACCCATTGACCCTGCTTTAAGACAAGTTTTTATCTCCAGACCTCCAAACTTGTTTCTTGCTTTTGGGTCAAAGACTATACGGTCTAGAGATGCCCCAAGATGAGTAAGGGATGGGTTGACACATCGACGCACTTCTTCAACCCTTAATGCAGTGTTTCCTTCTCTGTGCATCTGATCAACATATTAAAGACTATATACGGTCTAGAGATGCTCCAAGATGAGGAAGGGATGGGTTGACACATAGACCCACTTATTCAACCCTTAATGCAGTGTTTCCTTCTCTGTGCATCTGATCAACATAAAGGTTTACCACTTTTGCCTCATTCTCTCTACCATACTTAATGAACGGTAGATGACTTATGTCAACAGGATCACAAATTGATTTTGTAAATTTTGATGTTAGCTCTTTTTGGCGTTTGATGATTTTACCAAAAGTTGATGCTGTAATGCGGAATTTCCTCTCTGTTTTCCAAAGACTATTATTAGCTTGTCCAATTGTTTGAAGTTCTTGTGAAGACTCCAGTGATATCTTAATATTCCTGAAAATATCAGGGGCACAGTTAAACAGATTAAAGTCAACTGTAGTTTCATCACAGGATTGTATTGGTATTTGTGGAAATTCAGTACTTGCAAACCCAAGGCTCTTGAGAGGGTGGATTATTGGGCTGATCTACAGCCGGCTCTTGGGTGGGTTGACTATTGGGTAGAACTACAGGCTCTTGGGTGGGTTGACTATTGGGTTGATCTACAGGCTCTTGGGTGGGTTGACTATTGGGTAGATCTACAGGCTCTTGGGTCAGTTGAGAACTTGATAAATTCACAGTCAGTTGGGTAGATTTGCTACTGTGTGCACCAGCATTTCTTTCAGTGACTTGAAACCCCTGAAGCTGCTTGTGTAACAGAGAACCTCTTGCAACAGGGCCAATTAAAGTGTTAACAGTTGGTATAGTAATAGTATATCTGGCAACATTGCAGCAAATGGTATTTGGGGATTAATGTTTTGGAGGGCATTTCTCAAGTTTACAACAGCAGTTGCATAAAATATTCGTACTTTTATTGGGCGTGGATAAAAAAAATGAGGCTGTATTCCCCTCTTCCTTTTACCTCATGTGTCAGATGCATGTCTTGGTTTTTCAATACTCGTACTCATGACGGGTGAAAAATCAATGTCCCTTTTCCCGCCCTTTCCTCATTGCCGAGGCTTCGATGTACATGTTACTTTGTCGGATTCTTCCAAAAGTCCCCTCCTAGTCATCTTCAAGTTTCCAAATTACTACCATTACATGACAACAACATTCACTTTTTGATGCAGGGCATTGACGATCACAAGATGCTGAGTTAATTTTCTTTGCGCTACTTGGTTGAACGATCAATTTAATCTTATATTTTTTTTCTCTTTTATAAGAGGCCCAACAACATGCTCTAACAAAGACGTGATTTTGTCCTGGTTCCTCGTAGACCTGTAAGTCATGCACAAACTTCATCATCCGAAGTCCTTTGTCGTTTGAGTTGACCACCACATCAACATTCTCATACTTTTTTTAAGATTTCCCGCAGTTTTTAATTTGCTGAAATGCGTCCATGGGTACAAAATTTGGAAGTACCGAGAAGTCTTCGTTGAATAACTCGTTTGATTTTTCATCTGGAGGGAACAAAAGCCGTTGGCGCTCTGTGTTAGGAATGGATGAATCAGGTGAGCTGTTCTCTTTGTTTAATACTTCCCTCTGAAGTTTGGCTTTTGTGTAGCTCTTTTCCGGGTCTGGGTCATAAACATTATCACGACATTGTGGTAAAGCCATTGAAAGACAAGACTCTGTGATATAAAGGCAAAAATGGTACTGGCAAAATGAGAACAACAATGATAAATAATTCAATAATTGTAACATTTCTCGCCGTCTAGAAATTCAAGTACTCACTTTGTAAATAGTGCTTTTTTATTTCCTTGTTGATTAAGCCGTCTACATTTTAACCAGAACTTCCCACTTCATTTTCATTGCCTATACTTGATCCCGGAATGTCTTCAGGAGAAAGTCTTCATTTATAAATGTTGCCATGTTTAGAACATTTGCGATGAGTGTGAGCCGTGGCCCTTAGGCCTCGCTTTCATGTCACTTCCGGTTTACGTCGTAAGCGTGTATCAGTTTTTTTTTGGGTATTTTCGGATGAAACGTAAGAATGTTTCCCAAAGTTACCAACAGTCAGCTTGAAATTTACCTTCCAGATTCTACAAAAATCGGAGCCAGCACTTAACAACTTTGGTCTTCCTCTTCTCTTTTCTTATGAGTTTCGGCGTCGAATTCATTAATGTTGTTCATCCCACATTCATTTCGATGAAAAACAATTTCAGGCAAAACTATATTCACAGGCAGCCCAAGCTCAAGTTACGAAAATATAAGGGTTTGTATGGTTTTAAGCTGATTACAGCCGGTTTTTTTTGTAATCAGCTTAAAACCACCCAACAAGGAGAGAAACACGACCGCAGAAGACATCACAGTGGCAAGGTAAGTCATATTTATTCAAATATTTTACAGTATTTCTGGCTAGTAAACGGAGTTCGCTGCGCTCCCATAAAACCCTTATATTTTCGTAACTTGAGCTTGGGCTGCCTGTGCTATATTCTATAAAAGAAGAGTGACCCGCGAACAAGGTCATTTTGGCGGCTTTCTCACGGCTTTTCCCTCGTATTTTGACAGGTGGGCGGAGTTTTAATCTCATTTTAATTAGTGGGCGGTGCAGACTCTGAACGCGCGGACTGCAGTCCCAATATTTTTCTTTTGTCCACCCTCCCCCCGTCCTCCTACCCTTCGGGGATTTCGTTCGCGCCCAACCGCGCTCGGCCAAAACATCGTTTTTCGAGTTTTTCGTGACTAGAGACCAAGAAAAATAGAGGGACTGTTCGCAGTCTAAAAATTGACAGAATATAAAGGACCACAGTCTGTAAAACAGTTAGAAAGGCTCGGTCTTGTTTCCTTTATCGTAGCCCTGGAATTTGTCTTGACATGCAAATCGAAATTGTGCGATCGTGAGAAAAACCGAGAGAAAACAAGAGAGAAAATTATGTTACCTACCTCAAAAGGACGCCATGACTAAAGTCCAGTCTGCATTCTTTGTCACGTGACATTTATGGCGCGAAAATGGAAGGCCGATGCATTGTTGACTTTTTCGTAAATTTTCTGTAAATATTTTCTGTAAAGAATTCTTATTATTTTTTACCCCTTGCAATTTTTGGTCGTTACTTGTTTTCCCGTTACTCGTTACTGCGTTACTCGTTTTAGTAACACCCAAGTTTCAATTGTTCTCAATAGTATTCTTCATTTTGTGAGTTGTCTCCAGGTTATGCAAACAATATGACGTCATAGGTAATCTCATTTGCATATTACAAAAACCTGAATATCTCTGAAACGAGATGAGATGATGACAAACGGAAAATGTCATTATTCCTCATTTCGAGCTTAATTTTCTCTTCATATGCACTTTAAGGCGAGCATAAATCATGACGTACACACGTCATGAAAATATTCATAAAACTAGAAGTAATCGTAGATTATCAAAGTGCGTTCGACATATATTTTTACACGAGAAAGGAAGGACTGGATACGTGTACCCTTTACTGTTACACATGAACAGGCAATGTGCTTCAAAGTCATTGAACTAGTAAGATTATGTTTCTAGACAGTTTATGTACACGGAATGTTTAGCGGAGTTCTACGAGTTTGACCAGGATGTATAAAGAAAGAATCTCGCACAGAAGTAAGTGATTTATTGTATTGTAAGCTGAACAAAAAAGCCTTTGTGATTTGGATCAATCTATCCGGCTAAAACCTCAGCGGAGTAAGGTTTAAACATTGCCTAACGCATGTAAACGTTTCGTGTCGTTTCATATCAAATAAATATCTTTATATGATTCAATCGAGAGTTCAATATACTGGGTGTCTTCAGTCCCGATGGTCCAGTTAGTTGTCGTATCTGTTCAGCGAAAACCACAATCCAATTCATTGATGTCCGATCGTCGAGCGAACATTGTGTAGTTACCAGTTTCCCGGCCGAGATAATTAATTCCGAATGGTGAATCCCTGACCGAAAAAATCGATTTCTTCCGCCTGTGAAAGCACAGGTAGCCCACACATGACTACAGGGACTCCACCGAGATTAGTATGCGTTCTCCTTCGTCGAACGCAATGAACAGCACTGGCGCTTTTGGTGAGATGCGGCGCAAGGTAGCACGGAGAGGGTGGTTCACTCTTCCCATGGTCCTTTTCGCTACCTCTGATCCTTCCCATGGTCCTTTGTTCTCTAATTTCACTTTTCAAAAACGCCTGGATAAGAAGCAGGTGAGATGCCATCATCTGTGCTTAGCAGATAGAACTGAATCGCTCAGATAAAACGTATGTAAATGTTTATTGTAGCATATCTGTTATCTCTAACGCAAATTATATAAATATACTCGCACAAGGGCTGGCAACACTTTGCGAGTTATGTTATTATCGGCGACCCAGAGTGAGCGCCAGGACTATTGGCGCTACCCCTTGGTGTTAATGCATTAGCGCCATTTGCGCTAAACCGCAATCGCCGCGGTCATCTTTGTTTCTACGTTTGATAAGAAAAATACTAGAAGTTAAAGACACCTTAGTGTAGCCATACCGTACCCGTACCGTAACTAGCTCTGCAATTTAAAAAACTAGAAGTTAAAGACACCTTAGCCTAGGCATACCGCACCCGTACCGTAACTCGGCTCTGCAATAGAAAACTCTGAATTCTAACTGGACCTGAAACAACCATAAAGGCTGATCAATGTCAGGACCCGGCTGTGGGTGTCCCCAGTGGACTATTAGGACTATTAGGCTTTGTATCTAGTAAAAATTACTGACAACCAGCAACAGTGGTATTGTCCTCTAATTCCAAGTCCTGCATGATTTTAGAAATGAAGTACATTTGCCTGTGACAACATAAAATGATCACATTCAGTATTGAATTGTTGACAATTGAGACGACAAGTTGAACCATGTGTAGATATTGTGTGCTTTAGCGACATAAGCACAAACAACATACACAGATGCAGTGCCGTATTTATCATTAGAGCAGATTTCGTATGAGTGGGACAAAAACTACGGCATGTCCGTTACCGTGCTGTAACCGTGCTGTACTGTAACTCTGTGATTTCATTGGATCAGCAGACAAAAACAGTGGGAAACCTTTTCAACGTCACGGCAAGCCGTACGGTAACCGTGTTGTAGTCAGTGCTGTAGTTTGTCCCACTTATACGAAATACTTGCTCTACTCACAGGTGTGAGAAGTACCGTTAATACAGTCATGTTATTCACAAGTGCTGATTTTTTTAGATCAGTAAACTGGGATCTCTAACATGAAAATAATCACTGTCATCTCAAAGAGCAGCCGTAAATCAATATTTTTGGAAAGTTTTAATATTATAGGAGGAAATCCCGAAAAGATATTAAAGGCGCTGTGTTGTCTGGAATCTGTCTGCGCATGTCCGGAATCAGTGTTGGATTGGTGGCTGTTAAGTGGCTTCAAGCAGTTAAAGTCCCATCCCTTATATTAGTGCTTGATTGAAATGATATACGATATTTCCCTTGAAGACTAGATCTACGCACAGTTTGGTAATCATTTTTGTACATTTACTTTGATTTTCATCTCGGCCCACACGTGTGCTAGGGTCGTCAGTTTATATGAAAATCCCGACTGAAAATAAATTTGTTTCGGCCCGGCGGAACATAAAGGCGTGTCGCACACCGCGACACAGCTCATTTAGGATGGGATTGATAGATTTGCAATCATGCGTACACAGCCTCGTTTTCATGTTTTGTTCAAATTCAAAAACGTTAATAACTACGCAGAAAATATCATTTTATTTTCAAACTTCTACAGTTTACTTCCATAAATTAAACATCCTTTTTAGATGAAAGAGTTATTTTCCCTTTCTCATTATGCAAAGTAGGTGTACGCATGGCTGCTAAATCCCATACAAACCTTTATCAATTCCATCCTTAATATCCTTTCATCCTATACTGTTAAAAAGTTCCAAAAACATTGATTTATCGTGACGGTGGTTATTTGCATGTTAGAGATTCCAGTTTACTGATCTCTTTGAGATGACAGTGGTTATTTACATGTTAGAGATACCAGTTTACTGATCTCTTTGAGATGACAGTGGTTATTTTCATGTTAGAGATACCAGTTTACTGATCTCTTTGAGATGACAGTGGTTATTTTCATGTTAGAGATTCCAGTTTACTGATCTCTTTGAGATGACAGTGGTTATTTACATGTTAGAGATACCAGTTTACTGATCTCTTTAAGATGACAGTGGTTATTTTCATGTTAGAGATACCAGTTTACTGATCTCTTTGAGATGACAGTGGTTATTTTCATGTTAGAGATACCAGTTTCCCTATCTCAAAAATCAGTATTCATTCTTTTCACCAGGTGGCCATCTTGGATTCAAAGCGAGGCAATACTTTGATTTTGCGAGGCTAACCTAGCAACAATAAAGGATTGCCTCGCTTTGAATCTAAGATGGCCACCTGGTGAAAAGAGTGAATGATCAATTTATTACTGCGACTGAGTTATGTTGCTTGTGTTTAATATGTTTTATGTTGCAAGTAAAAACGATGCTTGAGAATCGAAGTTTGCAACCTGACTTTGTTAAAGAAAGCTTATCTACATAACTATAATAACTGCAAGGTATATAATCTTTTTGCTCTAGGAGCTCTTTTTTTAGTTTCATTTGTTACCATATATGCCGTTAATTAACCGATTTAGCTCAGTTGTACATTTGTTGTCCCAAGTCAAATCATGTGACAGCTCTTCGGAGGATTCAGTGCTTTGTTTTCCAAATAGAGAAATTGATACATTCCTATTTGGAAACACATTACTCAAGGGAAAAGTCAGGTGACCTGAAGCACAAGCTAAATCGGTCAACAACCTTTCTGGGCAACCCCCACACTTCACCCTTTCAGCTTGCCTGTTTGTTGCCCCATTTCAGACCACGTGACTTTTCCCTTGGGTAATGCGATATTACAAGAGGAAATGTACCAATTTATATAATTGGAAAACAAAGCACTGAATCCTCTGGAGAACTATTGGGGCAACAAACAGGCAAGCTGAAAGGGTCTATTGATAAATATCGAAATTCAGGAACATCGCGTACGTCAGATATCAAACTCAAGTAAAATTGTTCAACTCAGAGGCATTGTACAACAATTTACTGGAACGTGCTTGAATATGAAATGTTTATAACAGCCCGATTACAATACAATAGTTTGGAATGGCAACAACCATTAATTCTAACGCGTTGTTGTACGTTTTTAGAGATAAGAACACTTTAATGAAGGCATTGCCATTGGTCTTTAAAAAGGAAGAATTTGCAAACGCCAGTTTAATATATATCACTGCCTGTGATTGATTTATCTGTTCGCAAAGTCGCTTATGAGACGGATACGAGGAGTATTTATTCCGTATTATGGCTTAGAGGGCATTATTCTTGTCTAGTTTAAATAAAGCGGTATTAATTCTAATTTTTCGGAAACAGTTCGAGACTTAAATTGTGCTTCATAGGTACTATATTTCTTCAGAAACCTTTGATGAAAGATTATATAGGGGATTACAATTGAAATGCTGTAGTGCTCCAATATATCACATAGAACACCGACTGAATGAATCAAACATTTACTTAATACTTGAAATACATGCAAAGCAAGTAAAAGCCATTTGGTGCTTGTACACCGCCTTTAAATTTACACCGCCTTTAAACGTACGAAGCTAAACATAAACCTAAAGCTAAGCCGTAGACGACAAATATAAATATTAGCGGGACGCTTCAATGATAAATAGAGAAATAAATTGCAAATACGGGAAAATAATGCATTACCTTTAAGACTTCCGGCGCTATCTTAGGGATATGGAGCTGAAGCAAATGACGTGTGAACTGCCGACGAAATTTGGCAAAAATTAATATTTGTAAATGTGGTTAGATAATAATCAGACCATGAATAAAAAGGGAAAATGTGAAATCGGGATTATTATATGACCCTTACTACCATGCGCACGCTTTCCTTTCAAATTCATTTTATACACGAGTAACGTGATGCGAGTTTGACATGAGAGTCCTGCTCGATGTTTTGCTTGTTGTTTTGGCATTTGAAAGTGGTCACATGATTATAAGTACCTAGTACGAAGCACACCTTACTACGCCGGAGCGGTCGTTTAATGGGGCCGGCCTGATAACCTACGCATGTGGTTACGAACCTACTAGCACGTCACTGAAAATAGGAGAAGACGGTACTATTTCGAGGTACTCTTAAGCTCTGACGTCAAGAACTACGCCACATAGTCATAATTTAGGATTTGAAAATAGATTATAATGCGTGGGTGTCGTCGGCTTTACTTTGAGCAGTTACTTTACGAGGGTTTTGGATTTAGTTTTTTTCCAGTGTCGCAACTGACCCTCGTTGATGTTCTGTCTATTCGACGGTCAGAGCTTATGCAAGGAATTACTGAAAATTCGAACTTCGAAAAACGAAGCTATAAAGACTCATGTAAGGTAAGCTGCCAGTCACCCTTTTAACAGCGTAACAAGCCATTATCACATATCATGTTACAGTCGACGATAAAACTTTACACATTTCGTCAAGATACATCGATAAAACATAAAAAAAACAGGGTTTAGTAAAGTCCATGTGGTATTTAATGCAATGTAGTAGTTATCTGATGTTGATAGCGCCTTCGTAAACGAATCAAATGGAAGCAATAAGATTGTTATATTGGTATATTATACATCTTTGTTTCTAAGAAGTGCCATAACCATCTCGTCTTTCCTTTCGTCTGATACCGAAATAATCATAAATTATAAGTTAAATCTGTAAAAGTTTCTCGATGCCCAACGCTTCCTTTTGTAAATAATTCTCAGGACGACAAGAACTTTATAATATAGTATGACGAATCAGTAGGCAAGGTAATTAACAAGCTTGATATGCTTTTAAGGCATTAAAATCTCCATTCACGCCGTCAGGAAATTAAGTGCTATAGGCAACTGATTCAGTCATGGACTGTCTCTGTGTCATTTTAATTTGGGGTTCAGATCAAGCTGAACATGATATTATCCATGACCGCCTTTCCGTTAAAATTTAAAAGTTCCCTCTGTTCGTTGGTTTACCTTACTTCACGCTGAATACAGGGAAACTTCCTCTGATTGAATCTCATTAAGGGGACTATCAATCGCATAAATCTTCATGTTTTTCTAAAAATAATAAACTACAAAAATAATATTCTGTAAGAAAAGAGAAATACAGGTTGAGCGTCCAAACAGTTTTGCTACTGAAAGATGGCAGGGGTTGAACCGGAACGGCAAAGGTGAACTGAATTCAAATTGCTTTAAACTTCTCTCGAGATCATTCATGATTATTAGCAGTATTTTTCATCAGCTTACAACCTTTGTCATCCTTTATCCTTCGGCACTAGTATTTCCTTGGATATTTATTTTTGTATTTGATCCCAATAACGTTTGCCGTTCCAAACACCGTGTTAAAATATATTCAATAGTACACGTGCTCTGATTGGCTGTTTCCACGAAGCTATGTAAACACGGGTATTATTTCAAAGGAGCGAATTGAAATTTTCATAAACGTTTCTCGTTTTAATTTCATAACAGAAATAGAAACAGAAATAGAATATGCAAACACTCAAGTAGATGTGGAAACACTCGCTAAGAATAAGGCCCCTGTTCCCACAACTCTTTCGTGTTTACAAAACGCTATGTAAACACATAAAGTGTTTTCTATTTTCGTAATTTACATCCATATTGTGACGATGGCTTAATATCATTTAAAGATGTAAAGTCAACAGTTTTCTTCAGTTATTCCTTATTATGGCGTCAAAACCGACGTTTCAAGTGAATTCCGTCCGTAGCTTTGCCTTGTGTTGCTTTGATTTAGTTACAGTTCTTGGCCGTTCTTACTTCATCGAAAACGGAAAAAAACATCATAAGATACTAGTTAAGCACAGCCCCTTGAAGGCTGTGTATTATGTAGGCGGATTTCCCATAGTCATAAGTAAATTAAATATAAAGGGAACACCATGGGTAGTCCTGGCGTTAAAATACTTAAAACGTACTCTTATGATTTCCGCCAAGAATTGTAAAACCTTTCCATGAGATTTCTCTTTGTTGACGACGGTAAGTCTGGTGAAACACATCCGCCGATCCCTAACCCGTGTGGCGCACAGCAGCCTTCTAAGAGCCTAATGTCGGCATCATGCATCATCGATTTTCTTGATTGGTATTTCAATTGTTAACTTGATATTTAACAATAACACTACTCGCTTTCAGTTGTTATAGTTCACTGCTAAATTCTCTTCGATTCTGATTGGATGAAATTGATCACGTGACGTAATAGTTGTCGTCCGCGGATGCAAACTATGCAAACTATCAGGCGTAAAAGATAAACACAACATTTTTGACGCGCTCTCATTGACCAAAACTGATCACGGTTCGTCTGCCACTTGGCACTTTGTTGAGGAAATCGCATTCATGATCATGAACGCGAGTGCTATACGGCTTTATGGGCACTGAGTGATAGTTCTGGTAATTACACGAGCCTTTAGGCGAGTGCAATTCGAGAACTTTCAAAATATCACTCAGTGCCCATAAATCACGTATATTTTTTGTTTATAATATTCTTGGCATGCACGTGATTTCATCACGGTGTCTTCAAAAATTTAAATTCTAAACTATATATCCTATAAAATTGTTTCTTACTTTTTTGTAGACGAAATTTCAGTTCAATACGATGTTTTGCTCATGAGATACAGGTTTGAATTATGTCTCAACAGTCCTTCACGTGTTTAATTATTAATCACGAAAGTCAACAAATTTGCGTCAAATTAAAGGTTTTTGGCCTAACAAATGTTTAAAAGTTCTGTTTATGAGACTCATAGTGAAACCGACTGAAATGGATGGAATGTTCGCTTTGTTTAATTTTGGCGGCCATTTTGTATGATCACCCTTGTCATCCAACATGGCCGCGGCATACAACATTTTACACTGACAACTTCTAATATTTGTTAGCCCATAACTCTGAAACAAAACGCTCTTCTGCTTCAAAATTCGGGCCAGAGACGTAGTTTTGATTTCTCTTCAAGTTCAAAAAACGTTTGAGTCACGTGGCTGCACGCCAAGAATACTGAGCAAACATTTGCTGAGACTGCGACTGTGCACTCAATAACCTTTAGATGCATTCGTTATTGGCCAATCGGAAACCAGATATTTTGTTGAGTATGTTATAACAGGCGCTATGGCGGAGCTCTATACACATAGAACATCAATAAGAGAAAAAAGGGAATCAGAAAAAAAAGAGAAAAGGAATAAAGAAAGAAAAAAAGATAACCCATGCAATTATCACACTGCGTCCGTGCCTCGCCCGCTCGCTGCCGTGCCTTTTGTTGTTGTTTTGTTGTTGTTTTTTTGGGGGGGGGGGAGGAGAAGTGAGAATGGGGAGAGGTGAAAAAGAAAGGAAGGCCTGATACAAACCTGTTCAAGGACTTGTGTCGTCCAGATTCTGGACGTTGCGCTGATTGGATAAAAAGACAAAAGACTCAAAACCGGATATGAAAATGCCAGCTCCGCGCGAGCTCAACAGTGCACTAGCCTGCGTGCAGACGTTCTCTCTCCCTGCAAAAATCGGGAAAGAGACGTCTGCGAAACTCCGTTCATAATCGTGTTCTGGTCATAAATTATCATAATTAAAATTCGTAATTATTTTTCCTAGGCGATTTTAGCGAACACAACATTCTCGCAATCTCGGTCTACTTCTTTGAGAAAGAGTTGTTGGACATTTTCTCTCAAAACTGTATTCTTCCATAGAGCCGATACAATCTGGCTATGAGTTCCACGAAACAACATCTTACACAAACTTTCAAGGCATTCGTGTTATAATATTTGTTTTGCTCGGCCATTCAACCGGCTTGACTAATGGAAGACCGTCTTCTGTGTTTTGTTTGGTTCTGAATCATCCAGAATTGGTAACACGGACGAACAAATGTGAGAAAGTGGAATAACATGGAGGTACGTACATTTATTTGATTTTCTCGCTGCAGGAGTTTATATTCTTGTGGTCGGCAACCTTCTATGCAGACGAGGGAAGTACGTCGGCTCGATAACATTTCCATCTAGAGCAGCTCGTTTCGGGGCAGAGCTGGAGTCAGTCTGACTCAAACAATTCTCTAGCACATGTACTGTCCCTTTTCTTTACGACCAGACCTGTGTTTGTGGCTTTCGAATGATAACTCTCGTAAAGATCTGCCTTCGGAGATTATATTTCACATCTCGTCTTTTCTTCAACTTCAAGACGCAGTGTTTACAAATATATGGCGAATTTAAGTGAACTTCGAAGCTAAGAGTAGAAAGCTCTAATTTTATACTAGATTCTTGCCATTATGATTATGTTTCACAATATATATCAGCAAAACTAGGAGCCCACTACAAAAAAATGGGCTCCTGACAAAACATAAAACACAACTAGACGTTTGTTGTATGTAAATGAATACCACTTTCGAAAAGTAAATATAGGGTCATCTCGGAAGTTATTAGGCAATCATATATGACTTTATGGCAATCCTCCATCAACAGCCAATCAGCGCGCGGTCCTCAAATACTGGAGAAGAAACACGTGACCAGAACACGATTATCAACGGCGTTTCGCAGACGTCTCTTCCCCGATTGTTGCAGGGAGAGAGAACGTCTGCACGCAGGCTACAGTGCACAAGCGAACAACGATTTGGTATCTGATAACGAATAACAGGGATTTCATAAAAGCATTGCAAGGCGCTTTACAGTTCTTACCAAATGTTAGTCTTAGGGAGACAGACAGACAGATGATTTTATTTGGAGCCTTATACTAATGTGTACATTGGCAGTAGCCCAAATAAATTTACATAAAAGACAAGTTATATCAATAAATAAAAGTTAATCATAGAATGTTATGAAGTTGTCCTTTTCTTTCTTTCTTTTACGCATTCATAAATAAATTTGGCAATTTGTTTTTGCACAGCTCTATCCTTGTTTGGGGGATTTATGATTAGTAAAAATACCTCATTAGGCATCATTCTGTTTATTTTAATTTTCATTTGATCCTCCAAATAATCGAAAAGGTTTTTCCTTATATTGCGGTATGCTGGGCATTTTATAAAAAAAATATCTTCATCTTCGACGCCATTTGTACAAATGGGGCAAATTCTTTCTTCGGGTATTTTGTAAGGTTTCGAGTAACGCCCAGTTTCAATTGCTAATTTGTGATTACTTAGCCTCAGCTTTATCTATCCTAGCTAAATTTCAAAATAAGGTTATTCGTGTTATATGTGATGTTCCTATAAGATAGCATATGACTCCATATTATATTAAACTTAATGTACTTAAACTTCCTGACATAGTTAAAATAAACTCAAATCAAATCAACTCAAATCAGCTTTGTCAATGCTATTCTGTGATTGGTATTGGTGACCTGTATGAGGTAGTCTTCACAATTATAGTTGGACTTGAATTTGCGGAAAGTCCTTAATTTATTGCTTTGGCGGGGATCTTTTCTTTCATCGTTATTTATGTCACTAAGCCAAGTTTGGGCCATCCCTTCATGTAGGACGACATGAATTGCTACCAAATTGTATCAGTTCTATTGTATTGTATTGTGTTGCGTTCAAAAAGGTAGCGCTAAAAGCATTGTATAAATTAAGGAAAGAAATGGGTGACCATTTTAGAGAAAATATTAATCTGACCATAAAATTATTTGATGTGCTAATAACCCCTATTTTACTTTACGGTAGCGAAGTATGGGGGGTGGATTGTAAAGAAAAACTAGACAAAGACCCAATTGAATCAGTCCAAACTAAATTTTGCAAATGGCTCTTAGGCGTTAATAACAAGTTGTGTAGCAACAATGCATGTAGAGCAGAGCTAGGGAGATTTCCTATACGTTACAAAGCAAATTGTAGAAACATCAATTTCTGGCTGAAACTGAATGACCCTGAACAAATCAAGTTATCCTGTACAATATATAACGATATAAAAAATAAGGAAAGCAAAGAATTTTGCCACCAAACAGTAAAAGCCCTGCTGTATCATATAGGGCTAGAAGAAATATGGACAAACTTACAACCATCAGTTCCTTATCGCAAAAACCATTTTGAGTATTACAAGCCAGAGACTAAAGGACATAGAGTACCAAACTTGGGCAATCCCTTTATGTAGGACGACACGATTTTTTACCAAAAATACAATAGAATACAACAAAATATAATTCAATACAACAATAGAATGCAACACAGCACAATACAATAGAATACAATTTGGTAGCAATTCGTGTCGTCCTACATGAAGGGATGGCCCTTTTTGAGCTCTTGTTTAGCGAGAGCAAAATTTCCGTAGGCACTTAATTGAATGCCTAAGTATCAGTATATGACTTAACATTTGTTAGTTTATGACCTCCATATTGAAAAGCGTAATTTTTCATAGTTTTCCCACAGTTGTTGAAGATCATTACTTTAGTTTTGTCAAGATTTACATGGAGATCTGATGTTTCGCAAAATTCCTCTAGTTTCTCAAGGTAGCTTTGCAGTCCTTTTGCCGACTTAGAAAATATAACTAGGTCATCTGCGTATAATAAACAACTGAATGGCCTCTCATTTAGTTGTATATCATTAACGTTTGTTTGGTTAAGCGTGTCAGGCAAGTCATTTAGGTAGAAATTAAATAGGGTGGGAGAAAGCATCAACGATTTTACCTATTCCTTGGGGGGTCATAATGCTAAGCGAATGTTTAGTCCAGAACACAGGAAACCAGTCAGTTTAGAGAGCAGTAAATCTCAAAACTTTAGGCTCGGGCTTTAGGCACAGTCTGTTTAGGCACAGTCTGCTTTGTTTCCTTCATACGCAGGATGGTATTCTCTAAGCTCATGATCAAAGGCACATCCCCATACGACAGATAATGCATCGGTGTCCAAGAGATTAGTTATGCCAATACTGAGCTCTTTTTCATTTATTAGGGCTACGGAACAATGCAATATAATGCACGATTTAACAGTACTTATTTCAAGTACCCATGCGGGAAGGAGGGTGAGGTAGAGATTTTGGGAAGAATACCTGTCTCTAGTTGCAATTTCAGCGTTTTTCGGCAAGTCAATAGCCCATGAGGCGCAGCCGAATGGGCTATTTAACTCGTAGCCCATGAGGGTGAGAGGTCTAATTGTTTTAGTATAAACTAACTAGTCGGACAGTAGAAAATAATAGAAAGAAACAATTTGAAGTTGATTGTTTTTTATTATTTCGGTAAGATGCTTGCGGTTTATTTCTACCATGGGCTATCACAAATAGACCTATAGTAGGGTAGCCAATCAGAATGCAGGATTTGTAATAGTGCACTGGTTGGTTTATACTAACAGGCGATAGTGCCCGCTGAGAGCGGAAGACAATTTTGTGACGAACAATAACGACAAATAGACTGTGTAACAAATAGAGAAGTACATAATTATAATACCCGAAGAACAGATGACATACATCTGCACAAACCCAAGAGAAACTGGGGAAAGCAGCGGTTCACTTCATTATTAGTATCACGCCATAACGGATTGGAATAGTATACCTTTAGAGATTCGTAGTATTAGCTCTTTATCATGTTTTAAAAGTAAGCTTAAAGATTACTTATAATTATTGTTCTTAGCTAAATTAGATTTGCTTCATGACTTTTTACTACGTTTTTAATTAGTGTTCACATCATCATAGTTTTTTTGCATTTTTATCTTTTATCTTGTTATTTGTTTTTAAATTTTATACAGGGCCCCATTGAAAAACACCTCGGTGACATGGGCACCCTGTTAAAATATTATTATTATTATTATTATTATTAAGACTACTGCAATGCTGATCAAATACAACGCTTGTCGAGGTTTATACGATATTTCGGCTGGCCAGTACCAACCTTCTTCAGGTTTATTTTACAGTGGAGGTCACAAATGGATACAAGGCTTATATAAATTGTTAATTACGTAACTATGAGCGGAAATTACAAAATCGATTACATATGTTTTATACAATAGTAACACATAAAAGGAAATTACGAAATAGGTTTGAAAAGATAGTCCAGATACGAGTAACAGCCGACAATAAAGGTCAAACGGTGAAATTACATTTCATCACGTCTATTCTGATTCCGTGTGGTTCGAGGGTGTTAGTTTTATAGATGAGATATGATTCACGTGATAAAACATATGTCATCGATTTTGTAATTTCCGCTCATAGTTACGTAATTAACAATTTATATAAGCCTTGTATCCACTGTAAAATAAACCTGAAGAAGGCTGGTACTGGCCAGCCGAAATATCGTATAAACCTCGACAAGCGTTGTATTTGATCAGCATTGCAGTAGTCTTCGGACACTTTATCATTATATTAATTTAAGACAAATATCTATTGTTGTATTTCTCTCCTGTAAATCGCACCGATTTTCCGGTCCATAACTGACTCATTTGAATTTCACGCGCGCCTCCCTCTTGGATCTTATGACGTCACAATGTTACCCCTGTTGTCACACAACAAAAGGGTTATTGTTTTCAGAAAATAGGGGCAACACTGTGGCGTCAAAGGTGGATTTACACTTTTGAGTTTTTCTCTATGTACGTAAAATTTGCGCTGCCGTACGCTGAAAAAGAGGAACCTGATATCAGTAAAGCATCATGGGATGGACAGCGCACGTTTCTGCAATCTTTCTAGGTCATCTCGGATAGATACTTAGACGGCACATTGTTATAGACTTGGGGAAAAAACACTGATAGACAAAACCATGGAAGTTCGGATGTTCATGGTATTTCCATACTATGGAAATACTATACTATTCCATACTATGGAAATATACAATAATGTTAGTAATTCCAATTTACATCATTTTCCATGTCCATTATTCTCCAATTTTGTCGAAAGTATGGAAATATGATGTACAAATCGTGGAAATGTTTGGGATAAAATCTTCGGGTCTTCGGTGCCGTTCGCTCAAACATCCAAGACCCAAATATATTAATTAGCTCAAAAACAAACAAAACTGTTAAATTCCCGATTTCATTCCCAGTTTTACGTCACGAAGCGTCATTCTCCCAGTTCGCGGGGTGGATATTAATAACAAAATAATGTTGGCCAGCTATATATATGTATTCATTTCAGAGATTTTAAATCAATCGTAGGGCTTGTATATACTTTAAAATTTGGAGAGAGAAAATCAAGGTTTGGTTGTTCAGTTCTTGAGCATGTTTTGACGTCGTTCACAGTTCAGCAGATGCACAACTAAGTAATTTTTCCCAATCGAAATCAGATAATTAATCGATTCGTTTAATGTCAAGCTGAAAACCTTAATTTTAATTGGTTGCGGTTCATCTGAATCAAGTGTTCTTTGCATCATTTGATGGATCACAATAGAACAAGGTAATAATGGCCTCAATAACTAATCAGCCTAGGAACCGCAACAAAGCCGTTTGACGAGAACACGCCGCTGTGAAAGGTAGAACTATTGCGTTAAACCTCTAACTGCCATTAATTTGCACCCTATTTTACTCAGCATACGTTCTGCATGTAAATTAAGGACCGAGGGTATATTGAAAATCAGAATACAGCAACCCAGAGGCACTGGAAAAAAAGGCTATAGACGGATAAAATGAAAGCTGAGCCTTAGGAAGCGAGCGACCAAGCAACTAATACATAGTGTACTCCTGTTAAACATTACACCAAAATGTGAATGCCGAAGCAAGGAAATGTTGCGTGGTAAATGAATCATCACGGTGATGGGCGTGATTCGAATTCTGACTGGATCTCGATGAATCAGAAACATAGCATCAGATCAGTACTATCGGTAAGTTATAGTCGAGCATCAGATGATGTTAAATACAGTGGAATTAACCCAACGAACCTGGTTCATATAACGAAGTCCCCGATATAGCAAACATGTTTTTTTCAGCCCGGCAAAAACCACTGCTTGTAAAGCGTTGTAACCGGAGTCGTTTATAACGAATACTCGACATAACGTAACGAACCTATTTTTTCCGGTCCCTTGGCACTTCGTTGTAACGGGGCAGTTCCACTGTAGCTGATTCGATGCCTATACTTATATCACCTATACTTCTGTAGGAACATTCGAGTATGGCGACAAATTGCACTCTATTGCCTGCATTGAAAGCTGTTATTATTTTTAAAAGAAATGCTCGGAATTTAGAGAAAAATTGAAGAAAAATATAGCCTAGCATTAAACCAGTGAAAAATCTGTAATACGAAATATATATTTTTTACCCTGAGTAAATGAATGGCTTTTGTTGTCATTACGAAAAATGCACCTCTACTGTTACTCGAACTGAGAGTAATGAATATAGTTTTCAGCACCATTCGGAGCTAATCCAATTAAGTTGTCGATTCTGTAAGAACATTGACATTTAAATTACTCCAAACGTAGTCTTCCTTTTGGTAGAAACCAATACAATGAACCTTAGAACAACTTCTGTAACGTTAAGGCACATTCATTAGATAAATTCAGTGTCATTCTGTTCTCTTAGATGCGTGTCTTTGAGGTTAAATATACGTTAAAAGCTTCTGATATAAGTGTCCATATACGTTTGAATATAATTTATACCTGCAAATAAATAAATAACAGTAGCTTAATTGATTCCTTTATGCAAGAAAAAGGTTCAGTTCGATTTCTTTCTCAGTTCGTTATGTTAATGTCGTATTCGTAATTAGGTTTTTCCAGACTTCTGGTTTTCCTGCATTTCAAAAATGAGAAAATGTGTGATTGAAAAATTGACTCGGCCAGGACTGCTTTCGTAAAGCTAGTCTTCGTATGGCTTTTATTATAGAATACTTCGCGCATGCGTCGCATATTTGGTCTGTACTCTGTTGATTTATATGTGTGAGGTTGTGCATGGGTTTCGAAGGCCGTGTATCTTGTTTCATCTCCTCTGTAAAGTGTGCAAAGTTAAAAACTCCGCTGTTGCACTGTTCGATTCATTCTGATTATTACAAATACTATAGTATAAACACAAGTTTTACCAGCGAATCCTTGGATTTTATAGCAAATATTTAGATTAATCCTTTTTTTAGTGGCAGGAGGGTCGTTTAATCCTAAGCCATTAATACGTTTCAAGACCACATACACATTATGTGCATGCCTCTGTTTGTAATGCTTTCAACTATTATGTGTAGAGAGATCGCAAACAAGACTAAACGAGCATATGCTCGTCAGTTGGCAAAGCTGGCTGTCTTTCTCTCAGTGGAGTTTCTTTCGTTCTAAATTTTTATCCACTTTTTCGAGCCTTTGGCCTTGTCTCCTTCCTCTTCTAATCTATACGAGGGGGCGTAAAAGAACCTGTTGTGTTATTTCGAGAAAGAGTTAGGAATTGTCTCAAAACACACCACTGCGGAGCCTGGTATTCTAAGGTCCTTAGTAACAATCACGCATGATTGTAAACTGCACGGCAGCACATTTTGCGCCGCAATAGCAGTCCGTAACTAAAAAAATAACCTTGTGAAGCGTATTTGAATATACCTATACAGAATTTGCGATATATAAATGAATACCTTTACCTTTCTCACGTTCTTATTACCAATATAACTAGTGGCAGAAATGTACCGAGCGGTAAATATTCCAAAATTCCACTATTCACCGAGATTGAAGATAATGATTGTTTTAGTAAATACCAACGAGGTAACCTCAACATAGCCATCAACAAATATAATTACAAGTCATTAGATTGTTGAAAAATATTCCAGCTCTATTCCGAAACTTTAAAAAGTTCACGCACACGCCTGTTACGATAAGTTGACTCGGGCCATTCTGTTCAAGGAAAAGACGAGGCAAAGCCACTTGAAGTGCTTACAGTTCTAAGAGTGCCTTGACACTTGTCAAAGTAGTTTTACCAGTATATATATATATATAGTATATTTAAGGCCAAAGACCAATCAATCAAATGTTTAACTGGTTACTGTGAAATCTAACAACCGAAGTTTACTTACTGATCGAGGTGAGAACTGAGGGAGCAAAACTCCGAAACAAGCCACTCGAAATCAAGGCAGTCGTCTTGTGTCGAAAATTAGCTGAGTTATAATCGCCGAAACGAAACGAAATAAGAAAAGTGATACTCAACGAAATAAACTCGAAACACACAATAACTGCATGGTCCTTGTCACTAGGAATTAGTCTGTAAACTGTCCAAATGTATATTTTTACTTAGTTATTGAAGATAGTTTCCGGCTCACAGCCGGGATCATCGAGTCGTCCCCAGAGAATAGTCGAATTCGCGAGAATTCAGGGTGTTTGTAGTCGTGTCCAGTTTCAACATCTAATGCCATGGCATGGCTTGTAGAGAACTCATGAATTTAAAAGTGTCCCCACCGCGAGCCCCCCAATTTCCCGCCAGAAATTCCAAATATAGACATTTACATGTCCTTTTATGGTCTTCATCTTGATTGCATTGCGCCGCTTGAGCAAGCTGTGCTGCGAAGACATATTTTTCTTTTGAGAATATCATTGAATCCGCATGGTGGATTATTCAACACATGAGAAAGGACTCGGTATAGAAGTAGAATTTGGGCAGCTTAAACATTCATGTCTACAGTGTTAGAGTAGTGCGATAAAGATGAATTTTAAACACAATATCGTTTACAAACCTCTGCCAGTCTTCTTTAAGGGCTAATTTTCGCACTGGTTCATATGAAAAAATTATAGAACGACAAGTGAAAGCGAAACAGGGACATTGCAAACAGTCTATTGATCTATTGCAGATTTTCGTATCAAATGAAAAGAGGCCATCTTTCTTCGAAGTTTTATTTTTTCATCAACAAAGGGGACTGTAGGACTGCTGATAAAGCGATTGGTCGAGACAGCAAAAACATGACTACTTTAATATAATCCTGCCTCGTAAAAGGGTATTACTAAACAAGTGTTTTTCTATCATTTGTTTTTCTCTTTCGGAAGAGCTTGGGGGCCTTTTAATTTGGTATTCGAAAATTTATTTCATTCAAAATTGATCAACAATTTCAAGCGTATATGGGTTCCAGTAGTTTGATTTTTTAACGCTTCGTTTCATTTTAGCATTTACTAAATCCGAAGACGGGTAAACGAAGATGTAATTTTTAACCACATTTCCTTATTTCAAAACAACTTTTTGCCCAAATAAATTGCACAAAGTGGCTCGCAAAAGAGGCTCGCGGCTCCGCCAAAAAAGATTGGGGCTAGCTCGCACTTTAGCCAACCTATAATGTTGAAAGTGGGGACACTTTTAAACTCATGAGTTCTCTATAAGCCATGGCATTAGATGTTGAAACTGGACACGACTACAAACACCCTGAATTCTCCGGAATTCGACTATTCTCCGGGGATGATCACTCGATGATCCCGGCTGTGAGCCGGAAAACTATCTTCAATAACAAGTAACATGGTTTACCGACTTATTCCTAGTGACTAGGACCATGCAGTTATTGTGTTTTCGAGTTTATTTCGTTGATTATCACTTTTCTTATTTCGTTTCGTTTCGTTTCGGCGTTTATAATAAGCCCGAATATTCCAGTTTTCTTAAATGGAAAGCAGTAGAAAACCATAAAATAACCAGTAAATATCCCATGAATGCGAACCAATCAGATTGCTCGATCTACCAAGGTTACCGAGTTGATATTTACTGGTTATTTCATGGTTTTCTATATGGAATACCGGCGAATATTTCACGATCGAGCTGAATTTGTAGTATTTGGTATGCAACGAAAAAAAAGTAACTTACCGAACGATAGACTGCGAATTTTCTCGCCGGAAAACGAAAGTTTCGAGTGGCGGACGCGTCTGCAGACTAATTATGTATTCAAAATATTGAATTCTTTTTGGCTGATAAAGAAAGGGCGCGAAATTTCATGCAGTTTGATTGGCCTGATCTAGGCATGAAATACCGCTCTGTATTTCATATAAAAAAAAATGAAATACCTTCCTGTTTGCAGAGTAAAGCTGATCTCTGATTGGCTGAAATATAATATTTATAGGATAATGAGCCATATTCACCTCCGAAACATGGAATAATGTCGGCGACTTTGTTTCAGCGTAAACTCATGGCTTGCTAGAGCTTCAGACGGGAAAGTTTTAAAAATCCAGGACAACGCTATTTCACAAGATGCAGGAAGCTTGGTCTCAACGTAGCCTGTACGCAGACCTCCGTAATGAGTCTACCTAAATGCCGAGCCAGGAATCCGAGCCAGGATCCGAGCCAGGATCCGAGCCAGAATCCGAGCCAGGATCCGAGCCAGGATCCGAGCCAGGATTATGAAACTCTATGCTAGAACTGAGAGTCAGGATAGCCTTGTGAACAATACTCATACGTTTCAAGCTCTATTAAAAGTGATTATACACTGAATGACAGCCGATTGATTGAACAGTTAACTAAAGTGCTAGAAACATCTACGGTTTGCATAAATTTATACGCTAAAATTTGAAACTTTCATATTTTGATATTGCACACATCGATACCATTCAGTTTTCCTACTTTTTCAAAATGACATCCTTTACTAAATATTCTCATTTTTGCACACAACGTAACTCAGATTCTGATCATGCGAAAGAAACATATTGGTAGCATTTGGACAAATAGTTTCGGAAAAACCAACGCGACAAAAAGACAAACATTGACAGCAGAAACCGCTAGAAGCTACACGCAGTTTCCGCCATTACCCATAAAAATCTATGTCTTCATGAACAGATCACTCAGTGAATTATAGATGTTTACAATTTAATTAGCCTCCCTTTATTATCCACCAAACGATCCCTTACTCCCTATAAAAAAAAGAAACTTGAGACATGTTCAATTTCATCCCGCAAAATCACTACAGATCGATAGCTCCTACATATTATTAGGTACCTTAGTAAAGTGTTTCCGAGGTTTCCCTTTGCGGAAAATTAAATTTTGACTGGATTTCCCGTGGCTGTCGTCTGTCGATCCCCGAGAAACATTGATCGAAATTTTAGGGCATTATAATACTTGCCGTGACAATCTGTAGGGTCTACGAGAATCAAGTGCACAGAATGAAAAAGAAAACTATGAAGACTGAACGATTTATCCAGCAACAACAACTCATCCGGTTGTTTCTAGGATAGCGGCCTTGCACCCTGCAGTTGACGTATAAAAATGGCAATGTCAAAAAAAGGGAGCTGATCGGTTGACTTCATTTGTCAACAAACGATTTAGAACTCAAGGTGATTCCAGCTATAATCATGTCATTTGTTCGAGACAGAGTTGTGAATACGTTCATACCCTGTATACCAGAGGTGCCAGAGGCTCGGTGCCAGAGGCTCGGATCCTGGCTCGGATCCTGGCTCGGATCCTGGCTCCTATATTAGTTTGTCTCCTCCGTAATCCCTTCAAAGGAAGGAAAAGGTGGTCTGTACTACGGATGAGTTAATCGTGTTCTAGGTCACGTGGATAGTTACAGGAATGCTGTAACCAGTTGCTGATTGGCTGGTGCTCATAGCGGGTGCTGATTGGCTTAGCGGTTATGCATGTTGACCTTAGTTCTGGCTCCGTGGGAAAATCCGAGCTCGATTCACTCTAGTTCATGGAACTGCTGCATTTCAAGTCTGGGAATAAATTATTTCTCTCGAATTTCAAGTGAAAAGTCGGCCTCAACATATATGCAGAAAGTGCCAAGCTAGGAAGTTTGAAAGAATTTGCAGGGAACAAACGAAATTCTTCTTCAGATATCGTCTAGTTCTTCAAAATGAAAAGAAAGTCCATGTTCAAGAGCTCTTTTTGCAAAGTCAAAGCGAATGGCTGTGGGAGACGATCAATCAGAAGCAATATCAATAGCCTCGGCGGTCAGGCGAGTTGCTTACGAGCGCGACTTCTCAAACCTCGAGTTCACGTGGTTCTCAATGCAAACTCACGAATCCATCCAATCTTCCACTTCCTCGAGGATAGAAAGATCTCCAAATCCCTTCCTTTGAATGGATTAACGAAGGTCTGTGTATATAGGCTATCGAAGAAGGGAATTTATTTTATTTCCCACGCTTCCCAGCGCGTCCTTGCATTGCCGTTAACAATAGGAAATGAACAATATGAAATCTACAATGTGTACCGTCTAGTGTTTCTCGGCCAATGGAAATCGATATGTAATTTATGCAAAATTATGTCGGAACACGATTAACTCATCCGTAGTACAGACCACCTTTTCCTTCCTTTGAAGGATTACGGAGGTCTGTGTACAGGCTAGTCTCAACGGGGAACGACTTGAAAAAAATGTGAACACTGTTTTACATTAAATACATTGTAATTCAGCAGAGAATTGTGAAATTGTTCTTACAAATATTTACTGTAAGTTACGTAAGCTTACTAGATTTCGGCTTCTCTGTCAGTGTTAACTTATTCTGAGAACAGAAATAAGCCTTCTAAATCAATATTTGAGTCATAAAAATGAAAAAATAATAATGAAGAAATGTATTTGAAAGTTGTCAGTTATCAGAAAGAAAACGATCGCCCACCTTCGTTTCCGCCTGAAAGTCGAGTACTTAGCCAGTGGAGCTCTTCGCCTTCGGCATCACAGTCACAGTGATTTTGTTCATATCATCCTGACCGCCGATTTGCTGTTCTGTCCCTTATTCCAAGTGCTATTAATTCCAGATGCCACTTAATGACTTAGAATGACCATCCACA